>JAAAKO020058423.1:0-10466 GCA_010015015.2 Bolitophila cinerea | reverse complement strand
TATAATGGAAATGTTTTGTAATAAATTAGTATGCACGAGTAGGTTCTGTATTCTGTATGTAGGTAATTAATTTCGGATGTGTCTGTGTAAAGAAGAATTATGTCGCTATTATTATGAATTGGAGTTTTGGTTTTATTTTACTCGTATATATTTATTTAAATAGCATTAAAAACAAACTTTAAACTTTAAACCTTGTAAAAATTGTTTTTTTTTTATATATTGGTTACACGGTTGTAGACCCGAAAACCGGGTCTAGACACGAAAAACGGGTTTGGACCCGATAGACATGAGTGAACCCAAAAACAGGCCTGGACCCAAAAAACAGGTCTGGACCCGAAAAACGGGACTGGACCCGAATAACGGGTCTGGACCCGAAACAGAAGTAATACTCGTTTCTCAGTTCTTTATCTTAGTGATATTGTATAATTTGCTTGAAGCTCTGAAAATAAAGCAGACTAAGCACTTAAAATTCACTAATATTATAGAAATACTTAAATTTTCTTAAAATATGTTTTTTTGTAAAATAAAATAAATACAAGAAGACGCAAAATTAAAAACCATTTATTAAATCTAAAAAATATCATTAAACTAAAAATCAATAGAATTCACATGCAAAAAATAAAGAATTTCAAACATCGCGCCTGGACCCGGTTTTTGGGTCCAGACCCGTTTTTTTATTTTACAGGACACGCCTAACTATTAGTTATTGTGAAAAATTTGTCAAAACGATCAAATAATGACCTAAAAGCTATTTAGCTAGAATTAGCGAAGGATTTTTGATAGTCAAAAATGCTAAATATTGACGATATAATAATTACATAAAGTGTTCTTTTAAAATTTTTGTCAAATTATTGGTATATGTTACTATATCATTATTTGGGTTGTTTTAAATGGACCATCACAATAAAATGAAATAATGAAAACATTGTTTTATTAAAAGTGAAAAGATATATAATTTAATAATCCAAAAACATGTGTCAGAAATAAAATTTCAAATATTTTTTTAAAATAGGTAAAAAAAAAATGCAAAGCTCCTAAAAAAAATTTAATAAAGTTAAATAATTAAATGTTGATATGAATTTCAAAATGTTGCAATGTTTCCAATCGATAGTGAATAGCAAAAAAAAAAAGAAAAAGACACCTACTTATACTTTTAACAAAGAAAAACCCTTGAAATCTAGATAATTTTAAATGAAAAAGTAATAAAAATGTACCTTGGCGGGTATAAAAATGGCTGCAATATGTGATGACTAAATACACAGCTAAATAGTCATAAAAGCAATCAAGTCATGTATAATGCTAAATAGCTATAAACAATGATTAAATAGTCACTACACAGCTAAATAGTCATTAAAGCAAACAAGTGATCAATACTGGTCATTATGACCAAAATATTGACACATTTTTGCTTTAAAAGCTAAACCAATTTTAAATTGTTATTTAAAATATTTAATCCCGGGTAACCGGTTTTTGTTGACATAATGAAAATAAAATGTAATTATTAAAAAAAATGTTTGCTCTCAAGAGTTTTATTTTTTAAATTTTGTAATCAAGAATTTTGAAAACGCAGAATTTTTTAACAAAGAATTTTGAATAATAGAATTTTAAAACCGTAATTTTGAAAAAACAGAATTTTTTAAAACAAAACTTTGTAAAAAAAAACTTTAAATCACTAAAAAAAATATTAAAATATTATCCCTTATACCCCTTCCCCCCAAACCTTTTCTGGATGCCTATGATTCATATTAATACGATATTATTATTTATCCTAATACAAAATCGGTGAATTTCTTAATATAAAAATAATGTTTTATTAAACGCAGTTCAACATTAGTTAATTTCTTATTACCACATCATTTAATTATTAGGTTTATAATCAGTACAAATTCAGTTATTCTCTTAGTAAACCTTCATTGGTTTTTTCTCTATAATATCAATTATTAGGTACAACAACGTTTTTATTTGTTCATAATTAGTAATTTTATTAGTGAAAAATCAGTAATATTTTTTTTAAATATAAGTATTTTTTATAAAAAAACAGTATTTTATCTCATACCAATCTGATAATTTTATATTTCAAAATCAGTAATCAGTATCTTACGGTATTTTTCAATCGTATTTTTCACTCGTTTTAATCGTGTTTTAAAATTAAAACATGTTTTAAAATATTGAGATCGAAATTAAACTATTTGATCGGCTACTTTCTCTGGTTTTATTTGTTTTATTGGTTTTAAAATAATTTTTAAACCGACTAAAATATGATGATAGTAAAACACAGTTTTTGTAGGTTTTACGTACGTTTTAAATTGATTTTAATATTTTCACTCTTTTTGTCACACTTTTTTGGATACAATTAAATTGGAAATAGTTGCGTGTTGTGTTGGTGATTATGGGAAGGAGGACAGTCTCTCTCAAAGACACAGGCACAGCACATAGGTTACTGGCCCATTATACTATAATCCGTCAACCTTCTACAGAAGGTATACAAAATCAAAAACCCGGAATAACGACATCCTAAATTCTGGCCTAAGGGTGATGGTCTAGCACCAAATGGAGGCGTGACCCTTTGGTTTCAACATCCTTTGAGGTCTATCCTATGCCAATATCGAGCCCCCAAAACTTTCCGAAAGTCTTTCGGCATTGCTTTTCCCGAGTAAATCTCAATCTCGAAATTCATTTTTTAAAGTAATGATGAATTTTATATTTTCCGAATTTTAGAGTTGTGCATTATTCTTGATTTTAAAAAAATACTTGAAATTAAAATAAACATATTTATAATAACTATTTTTTGTTCATTTGATAAAAAAGATTTATGTTACATTTGCGCGCTTTTTCCTCTATAGATAGTAAAATGTTGCATGTTTTCTGTTTTATTGAAAAATGTTTAAAAAGCCATTACATTTTTAACATGTGCCGGCATAATATCAATCTTAAATAATAATAAAACCTCTTTTTCATGTTTTTTTAAAGAAAAAAATAAAAATGTATTTATATTAGTCTATTGTAAGGTAATAATATTTTCTATAAAAGAAGTACAATAGAATGTGGTGAAATGATTTCGCGGAAAAAATCTAGTATTGTATATTTATTTTTTGAAGCATCCATTTCCATTTATTTCCAACAAACAAATATAATACAAAACCCAAAGCCATACAAAATATTCATGCTTTGGAATTGAATTACATTGTCATCATCAGTATACATTTATTCCCAGAGAATCCATGTACTGCGAAATGCACTTATTCAAGTGTGCAACCTTCAAGTGTCCAACATTCACTCCCGAACTGAAACTTTGACTGACCTCTTTATTGCTTTCCAGCATACATAATATTTGTGTGCTGGTAAAGATGCGCAGCTGATGTATGTATATATATATATATATATATATATATATATTTATATATGTGTTGCGGTGTGGCTATATACGCTATATAGCTGCCCGCAATAATCTTATATATTCCAATACCATCATATACCATACAATACCATTCTTCCTACTCGTCTGGCATAATCACAAACAACACAACAACGTCTGGTCGTGCGGAATAGCATTGGGATGTGGTATATATGGTTGTCTTGTGTACGCCCAAGCTCCTGTGAAAACGTAATAATTTATGGCACAACCAGGAAACGCGCATCGCGGTAGAAATAAGTTCAAAACTAAGTTTCTATAAGGAAAGTCAACTCTGAACTATCGATTTATGTTATATATATTTCCACCACACACGAAAACAAGTAGCGAATTACTGTCAATATCTTGCCCCCAGAAATATGATTTTTATTTCAACGTGGTTATAACCAGCTTAATTAATATTTAGAACTTCTTAAGATCGAAATAACATTCTTATAATTAATTAGCTGCCAAAATTTCCTGCCACAATTCACAGAATGCTGATTGTTGAGGTCATATAAACATGATTAGTTTATTTTGTATTTTAATGTTTATGGAAACATACATATACATAATAAAATGGAATTTATTGAAAAATACCTATTCGACATAAAACGCCAACGATTGACATACAAATCACTCAAAACTAAATGCTATATATATATATATAGATATAGATATAGAAACTAGTGTTGTTTGTGGGCGGTTTGCATTATTATCACCGAATTATAATGGTGCCGGCATTCAAATTTCAAATCAACATTCCAGTTATATATTTCAATTATGTCACCAATTCAATTATTGAACATTCGTGATTAATGGATAGTTCAAATATATTAATCTATATAATAATTACGTTTGTATGTATATTGAGAATTATTGAATTTCGGTAATAATATAGTTAGGCTATGGATTTGGTATCACCTCTTAAAACATGATTGCCTTTTTAAATTCTCTGTGTTTTTTTATAAATCAATCAAATTTACAATAAATTTTTGTTATAAACTACATTTTGAGGTAGATACATATTGGATCTTATTCCGGACGCATATATTTTTTTAAACTAACACGTAAAACGAATATTTTAAGATTGTTCTTATAGTATTGGTACACAATATTTTAATAAATATCTATAATGGTTGTATAATATAATTGGCGTTGCCAAAGATACGTGCTTACAAAATTGAATTCACTGTAATCGTGACAAATTTGAGCTGTATTATTTCAATGAATATAATATTGTGAATGTTCCCAATACTAATTCGAGCACAATTTGAATGTTTACGTCAAATAATAAATCGTGTTATAAAAAAACTAAAAATAGACAATTTTTACTTATTCAAAAATTGTAGAAAAGTAAGGATTTTCATAAAAATGGAATAAAATAATTCTGTGTTAAAATGGTTGGCCATAATATTTTTTTCTACTAAAAAAAACAAGCGTGCTTGAAATTTAAACAAATTAAACTTTTTGTGCCTTTGGGAAAATTATGGGTGTCCCATAAATTCCTTTTCCAAAATCGTTTTTTATTTTCTGTTTTTTTCATAATCGCGTTTTACGTTTTAAAATATATCCCGTTTAAAAAATATATTTATTTTTTGTTATTATTTTCTAAAATTTATTTTTATACAACTTTTTATTTATTTCCAAATTTTTACTTTTTTTTGTATTTATTATGCTATTTACTTTTACCCCTACACTTGTAATGAGTTATAAAGTGTAACTAAAAAAGGAATAATTCTGTCAAATTTTTTCTCAAAACTCTGTTGTTTTTCTCTTTTTTCTTCTATTTTTTTTATTAAATAACTAATTATTCATTAAAAATAATAAAAAGGCCTGACGACGCCTAATTATACTTGAGGTCATTAATTCTATAATAATATTTGTATTTATTATAAAATTAATATGAAAAATTAATTGCTGTATACATTTCAGGAAAATTCCGAATTATCAATTTTCGAAAATATATTTACAAGCCTTTTGTTCATTTGTATGTCTATGTCAAGCTCTAACCTATATTATACGTATTAAATCCTCTGTCTGATAACACTACGACATACATACAAAGAAGGTTAATAATGAGAATTACTAACCACACATCAGAATAGGCACGTTTACGATAACAATACTTACTAAGTATTCATACGCAAAACATGATATCATGCATATATGCACCTTCAATTGAGCTTGTACAATAATGGATATATAAATATATAATGTATATGTATGTAAGTATATATACATATATACTCGTATTAACATTATACATGTATCTCGAACATAAGCACCCAACGCAATATTAGTTTGATAAATATCAAGGTTTTTATTATTAAATTATGAGGAAACCCTCTTATGGGCTTATGGCATACACACACATACATATAATATAAGATCCTTTCAAACGAAGCAGATGAACAAAAACTGGCGACCACCCTAGAGTAAACATAATACACATACTATGCTCCCATATGCTTCTACACGAGTATAAACACAAATACAAAATATAGTTGAGTCATTGAGTGAACTTTGTTATTGATGGAAGTTGACTCAGGTATAGTGGTTTGAGGAGTGCGCACTTTTACGGTCCAAAAGCTACATCGTATAGTTTACACAAAGTCTGAGTGAATTTAATAACAAAAGTTTACGGTTGGAGTATATGCGTAAAGATGCATTGTTCCTTATTTAAGACTTGTGCTTGTTATATCGCTGGTAATTTGATAACTTGTCAAGAGAGTACACTCATAAGTCAATATACCCAATTACACAGGTTAAAGAAGCAAAAGGCAACTCAAACGATTTAGTCAAAAACTGTGTAACTTTTGAGTTATATTCAGACAGAATTACATATAATTGAAGTAAACTTTATTCTTCTACGGCTCTACTAACAAGTTCTAAAAAAAATTAAAACGTATCCAATGATTTATTCTATTTTTTTGGTATAAAAACACCCATAAACACGAGCTTATTTAAACGAATATATTGAATAAAAACGAGATACGAGTATATGGGTGGCGAAATCTTGGAAAAGACTAATTAACTTGCTTTCTTATCATTCAATCAATGCATTTTTAAAGAGTGATATTGCATATAAGTCCTCCACATTTATATACTACATAATTCAAAAAGTCCCAGAAAATAGATGAAAACACAAACTTTTTGATAAAAATATATGTTATTCTTCATCCAACGATCCTCCAACATTTCGATACCTTTTTTGTTGTAGTCGACTCGAGTCTCTCAAAATAGGCAACAGTTTCAAATACGACCTCATCATTTGAGTTAAATATCTTTCCCTGGAGCCCTATTTTCAAGTTTAGAAACAGATGATAGTCGCTTGGGTCAAAGTCTAGAAAATACAGTGGGTGGGGCAGAAATTCGTATCGCAATTCGTTCATTTTTGCCATTGCTTAGAGCGATGAGTGAGCCGGTGCTTTGTTGTCGTGAAACATCACTTTTTTGCCATATGCACCAGTTTTGTCTTCACTTCATTGTTGAATCGGTCCAATACGCTACTTAATAGTCCCGTGATGGTTCTATCTTTTTCAATAAAGTCGATGAGGCTAATGACATAGCATCCCAAAATATGCTGGCCATCACCTTCCCAACCGACGTTTGCGTTTTTGGGCGCTTTGAACGACTCTTACCCGGTTCTGACCATTTTTCCGACTGCTTACTGGACTCCGATGTGTAGTGGTGGATCCATGTTTCATCCATGGTTACGAATCGATCTCTTTCGGATTACGGTTCCTAGCGTTCTCCTAATCAATTTAGCAGGGTTTGTTGAAAAACTACCATTTAATGGTAATTCTAGTCTCTCAGTGCACTGGTGCTCGTACAACCCATCTTAAATTCAGCAAACCATCTGTAAAAAGTTATTTTTGTCGGAGCAGATGTGCTGTGACATTCTTGGAAACATTCTAATGTTTTCTTCTCGTTTTTTTTACGAACAATCAGCATTGTTTTATCAAAATTCGAAATTCACTTTTTTCCATTGTTTACGAAATACCAAAGCAGCGTCACTCATACAGCGATAACTTCCAAACAACTATATGAAATGTCATGAAAAGTTTGCATTCTTCTTTAAAAAAATGATATCGATTTGAGAGTGGCGCCATACCACCAAAATGCCCGCGGATTTTAAACAATATAGTATATTTTATAAACCAAATATTTTATATTTAACTCATAATTTATCATTTATTTCAGGTAAGGAACATATAAGAACAACCAAATGACTGAGTACGAGTATGTGGTAAGAGGAATGAAAAGCTTAACAAGATAGAATATAATATCAGCAAATAAAAAACTGAATTTTGAAGTCTAGAACTATTTGATAGTTCATGGAATTAACACCACTTTGAATGGATTTTTCTTGACTTAACATATTTTTGAAACGCATGTGCGGTTCTTTAAGTTCGCAAGTCTTCTTACTACAAATTGTTATTTATGTGCACTCTGTTTTTACTTTTAAAAACAGTGGCAAGAGATACAAATCATGCGAATTCGTTAGATAAGGTATATTGAGAAAGAAAGTCGAAGAGTTGGTTATTTAAATTGGGAACAAATGACAATAAAACCTTCTTTGTTTGTTTTTTTCCGATTTTTAAAATATTTTTTAAATTTTATTTTTACTGTTTTTTTTTCTTTTGGCACGTTTTCTTTAATTGCGCATAAACTAATGTGTTGATTGTCAAAGTTATTCCTTATTTTGTATCTCAAATTTTTCTAGCTTCAGATATATATTTAAATAAAAAAAAACAAATTTAATTAAAATTAATATTGGTAATGGTGCAGTTTTTGTTATACAATACCTGGAAAAAGTATCGTCCCATAGTGATTGCTGTTTTAAACAGTTTTAAACCTATTTTATTGTATTTTAAAAACTTCAATGTGAAAATATATTGATATAAAGGTCTTAGGGTTACATAGGTAACATTTTTTTTTTAAATATTTTTCTTTATTATAGCAATAATAATTCAGCAACAATGAAATTTGGAGCCTGTTAAAAGTATGTTTTCACTTTAGTTCAATATCCTTCCAGTTCTATATCTAGGAAATTATTCTTAAAACTGATAGTTTCAGCTAACGGCATTCTTGGAATATCAACATATTTAAAATAACTTTCTGACCAAATAAAACCAGTTAGGCGGGTATTTCACATTAATAAAAATAATAAAAATAAGGCCTTTGGAAATAGTAGTAGAGCAATTACAAAAAAAAACAGGGCAAATAATTCCTCAACATTTTCTTCATTGCTCCACTCTACCAATTATTGGCTTCTATTGGCTTCATTTAGACTGGCCAAAAACAACGAATCCGCAAAATCCTCGAATTTGTTTACTTAAAAAACAATACACACAATTTTCAACCAATCAAATTTACGGATATTGTAGATTCGAAGTTGTTCTTTGCCAGTCTTACCCACCAACAATCGGTCCAAATTGAGACCTGCGTGTGTTCGTCTTTTTATCTAAGAGTCTTATATTCCAACATGAATCTTCCGACGCCAATGCAGCAAATATATGAAGGATAAATGTGAAGCCAAATATTAAGTGTTTTGACAATTTATCACAAATGCCCCAAGTTATGGCGCATATCTTGTGAAAAAACCAGGAGTTATCAATATCAGAAGAAAGCTCGAGTTATCAAACACATTTTATGTTAAAAATCGCGGTATAAAAAAAATAGTGAACAGATTCAATTAATTTTTGATGTGGAAAAATTGCTCAGTTATATCTCGAGTTATCAAACTCCGCGTAACAAACTGACCATTATGCTACGGTTACACGGACTGCTACTTACAACAGTTGGTCTCAGTTGACAACTGTCGCTGCCATCGACAGTTGGTAACAGTTGACGACAGTTTATGTAATCAACTGCCATTACTCAACTGTGACCCAATTGTTGAAAATAGCAGTTTAGTAGCAGTTCGTGTGATCATTAAATCATGTATATTTGCCGGCAGTCAATCAAAAATAAAATGATTAAATATTTAAAATGATAACAATAATCGCACAAATATTCACTTTAGGAAGAGTGACCCAGATGAATAATGCGCAGGTGGCTACTTAGATCTTTAATATATTCAAACCAGCGAAAATATACATGTCCACCGTGAAACACACGGAAAATAAGGCCCTATTTTTTACCCGCGATAACAGTCATACATTCCCTCTCCGTAGTTAAATACTTTCTTTGTGAAAAAAACAGTTTTCCTAAAATATAAAGCTACATTTTGTCTTGTAAACCGGCTTTTATAGACGTAGAACCGCATCTAAACCCATCACAGACCATAAGAGCAGAAGGATTAGAGTAGTGATGTTTCTGAAATTATTCTTCAGGAGTTCAGAAATAGGGCTCTAGATTGACGCAAAATGACAAATATAATTATTACCACATACCCCTAGAAATGTCCAATCTTCATGCACAATCTTTTTTGCGGTTCTTTTATAAAAAGTATTTTTCTGCTTCGTTCTGTTCTCCTTTTGGAGGCTCGCTGGACAATTCCCTAGCTCAATACTTCTAAACAAGTTGCGGTGTGCATTTATAATTATGTGACATATTTTATAGTTTGGGAAAATCGAAGCCTATAAATAAAGTTTCATCCTATAATTCTTCGGAAAACCGTACGGTTATTTAATATGGCATTTAGTTTGAGACATACTGTAAAATAACTGTCTGACCAAACAAAAAAAGTTGAAGTGGGATTTTCTTATTATTTATAGATAGCTATTTAGTAAAAATTATTTGATAGTAATCAGAAGCTGTTTGAAGATTTTTTCGGAGCATATGCAAAAAGAGAGCACTGAACTGTTAACTGTGAATTTGGCAATAGCTTAATCAGCCTTCGTAGGCTGTAGCAGAAAAAGCTATGTTTTAGTTATTTTGCTATAAGCTATCAGCTGTTCAATCAAATTATTTGCTATATCAGCAAAACTTCTGCTTGTGCAGTCCTACTTTTGCGATATCAGCAAATTATTATCTGTAATCACTAAAATGTTTTGCATGAACAATGCTTACTTCAGTCCTCAAGATTGATATAAATATAAACCTGATCGGCAAAACAGATGGCGCT
>JAAAKO020058412.1:0-10468 GCA_010015015.2 Bolitophila cinerea | reverse complement strand
TTATATAAAGGGCCGGCTAAAATCGGCACTATACTAGAAAATGATTTTTTTATAATGTATTATTTTCTCAGGATTACTAAAGACTTTAAGTTTAACAGTAATCATCAAGCTACCGGCAAGAGAAACCACGCGGTTGTCTGTGATTGGAAGGAACCCGGTTCAATCTTTCTCCTGCTATAAATAGCTGGTTCCAGTTTAAAGTTGTTCGTTTACACCTACAAGACACTATAGTTTCATGTTTTTTCCCGTTTTTTTCCGGGATTTCTTTGTGATTCCTCCAGGTTTTCCCCGCGAAATCTTGATAAATTTCTCAAAATTCCCGTGCAATGAAAAATAAACAAAAATTACACTCTAAGCACAATTAATAATTATTTCCTGAGATTTCCCAATATTTCTTGAGATTTTGGAGGATTTTTGTTGAGTATCCAAGACTTTTTTGGATTTTCCTGGATTTCCAGGTATTTTACCGATTCCCAAGGTGTTTTGTTGATTTGCTGTTTCCCGGAACTTCTTATTATTTCAAGAAATGTGTCTGTAAGATATTCCCGGATATCCCCGGTATAATTTCGGGTTATTTCTCGGGATTTCATCGGGATTTCCCCCGGATTTCCTCGGAATTTAACGGGATTTTTCCACGATTTTCTCCCGAGAAAACTTGTGAAATCCGTCAAAAAAAAAAAAAAATTGTGGGGTAAATACCTGTAAAATCCCGATAAAATCCCTGGAAAATCACACTGAAATCCCGTTGAAATTCCACTGAAATCCAGGAGTACTCCTTATAAAAAATCCTTTATTTAGAGGAGGCAACAAAATGTTCGCAATTAGAATTTTGCCAAAGTGTATATGAAAAGTATGGAGCATTTACCTGAAATTGTGTAGGAAAATAAGATCATGGATTTTTGTTGGATCTTAGACCCCTTCCCCCCTTAAATTACCCTTATCACCAACCCGTCAAGTATTATTATGTATTGCGTGCGTTCTGGGAAATCCCGGATTTTCTTTTAAATTTTGGGCATATTACTTTTTTAAAAGCATGATTTGTGTTACCCTCTTTTAGTATCGATGGATTTTGTGATGATAAATATGTATGTCCGATAATAAGTTTTAACTAACTTGTTTCACATTAGCCGCCGGTTAGCCGTCGCCAGTTAGCCGCCGCCAGAAGTAAATAAATCGGCAAGCCGCCAGCCGACAAAAGGAAGGTCCAACAAACCCAACTCTGTGCTCGGATCATTTGAGAGCGTTTCAGAGATTCTTGCAGAATCCTTAGTGGATTCCATTTTGGAACACAAAATCCTCCAGCTCTTCCGTTTACCTCCTCTAAGGTTTATTTATAGAGGTGTTAGGCCTCAATCATTGAGTCGTAAAGAAGTGCAGAGTTTCTTTTTAATTTGTTTTCTAATCTTCACAGATTTGTCCTTGAATGTTGGAGACTACTTGACCACCATGTAGGATTGTTGTTGTAGTGAATTATTCTCAAGAGACTTAATCTCATTAATGAGATTTAACGTCAGAAAATTGCGAATTAAAGCCACAAAAAATCGTGAGAGTAATGCACAGGCTGTGACTGTGACTTATTGTCAGAATTTTTTGTGGCTTTAAATCACTTGAGAATAAGTCCCAGTTTGCCTGTGCATTACTCTCACGATTTTTTTGTGGCGGTAAGTCTCTTTAAAATAAGTCACAGTCCGCCTGTGCATTATTCTCAGGATTTTTCCTGAGAATAAGTCACAGATCGCCAGATGCTCAGGATTTTTCCTGACGATAATGCACAGGCCTAGTGTGAATTTGTCTTAAGTGACTTATCGCCAAGAAAAAACTTGAGAGTAATGCACAGTCAGTCTGTGACTTATTCTCAAGTGATTTAACGCCACAAAAATCCTGACAATAAGTCACAGTCTGCCTGTTACTCTTACATTTTTTTTTGGTACTTTTAATCACTTGAGAATAAGTCACAAATCGACACGATTTTTTTTGTGGCGTTAAGTCTCATGAGAATAATGCGAAGCGCCGGAATTTTATCTGTTAAGATTACACATTCATTACAGTTACTGTTTAACGAGTAAGTGATTGCTTTCTGAAGTTCGCAGCCTTCTCAAGGTCGGTGGTTGTTAGAGGTAAAGCTTTAGTCAATTGATGGTTATTAAGTTTCCTCACGTATCCCAGTTCGTTTTCCTGGGATTTCTCCATAAGCGAGCAGTAGTAACATTAGATAAATTTAGGTTAAATTCAATTAGTCTCTGGTCAGACATAGATACTTCAGCAGAGACGTACCACGTACTCACTTTGTTGGTCAAACCTAAAAAGGTCAACGTGAGATCAATAACTTATTTACGAATTTTGTTAATAAAAGTAGGATTGTTGCTGATGTTTGACACAATCAACTGTTTTTCAGATAGGTAATCAATTAAACTCTTACCTCTCTGGTTCGTGTCTGTACTACCCCAGCGAATGTAATGGCCGTTGGCATCCACGGCAAATAAAAGTTTCAGCTTCTTCCTTTCAAAGTAAGTTACTAGGACATCCATTTCTTTTGAGAGGGCAGTTTCTCCTTGTCACCCACCTTTATCATCATAACAACAAGGTCAGAGGAGCTAAAATGTGCTATTAAGAAACCATTAAGATTATCTTTAACTATTAGACAGGTTCTTACCCTTTCTTCTGTTGGTTTGGAGAAAGTAGAATATCTAGGTATTTTCATACCTCTCACTTTACCCTTTCCATGTAAAGGCTCATGGATGAGAGCAATGTCTATTTGCAACTTTGCAAGCACCACAATGATGTTGTGTTTGGCAGCTTGGCAGTGTTGCAGGTTGTCCTGAAGGGCTTTGAGGTGGACGAAGTCTGCCATCCACCTAAAGAACTAATTCTTCCTCTTCGTCGGACCCCTTTAACTGAGTGTCCTCTAAGTCCGCGGTTAGTTCGGACAAGTCATCCACGCCGCTTCTACAGAAGCTTGTATGGTGTCCTCCATGGACTCCAAGGCATCGTCAGGCTGCTTGTCGACTTCCATCGCGGATTCTGTCGGCTGACTCTTGTCTTTTGGACCGTAGGGCCGGAAAAAGATTTAGGTGAAGCCATAGCTGGCTCTCATTCTCTTCTCAGCCTTCAGGTCCTCAACTGACGCGTCGTTCATACGGATCACAAGGAAGATCCCAGACGCAGCCCGTTTTTTAGTGAAACTAAACTCTAAACTACTGACTACTCTAAATCGTTTATGGTCCTAACGGTTTTTTTGTGCGGTTTTAAGTGGCCAGCTGGGCTTTTTGCATTTGGATTCTAAAATGACTGACCGTCAAATTTACATGATTACTTGATGACACGAACTGCGAATAAACTGATTCTTTTGACAGTTAGGTCTCCGTTGAATTTCATAAACTGTCGTCAACTCTTACCAACTGTCGATGGCAGCGACTAAGACATACTTTCGAAAATAGCAGTCCGTGTAATCGTAGCATAGGAGTTCATTTAAAGTAACTGGAGTACATCATTTTGCATTATTCTTTCAGAGTGCATTAGAATAGTACTTCAACGTCCATAGTTATTTCAAAGTTCATTTGAATACTATTTTTTTAGCCATGCCACGTTGGTGAGTGAGTCTGAAGCTAACTCACTGCATTAATCTCACAATTTTAGTTCATGTGGATTTTTTTACTTCAAACTCATCAATATGAGTATATTGATCAAAGTGAGTTTAGAATGAGTTTTTGATTGGGCATTTATATCTAAAACGTCAACTTTAGGCAAAATTCACAGAATAAAATGGTTTAATTTATCATTTAAATTGATAAAAATGTCTACAAACGTGTAATATACTTTAAACAGAAAATAATAATGCTTTGGAATCCAATTAAATACATTTATCCCGTCAAACACGATATGGTCTGGGTCCGCTTTTAGTCCCAGCATACCGATAGACTTTTACGTGCTCTTGGATTTTGCTTCGCTGCTTCCACCTCTTAGTAGTGCTCAGGGCTTGTAATTGCTGGAAGTACAAGGCTGAGCGTCTATTGGTGGCATTTGTGGTTCGCCTGCGGCTTCAGCACCTTTTTCCACAAACTTCCCTAGCTGACCGAAAGTTTTTAATTCGTCAACCAGCGATAATTCACGAAACCGTCGGTTTCGGAGTCCATGTTCTCACCAAAAATTTGGACCAAGAGACCAAGATAACGCGTTCGCAAAGCGTTCCAGGCTTCAGCGTAGTTCGCATCGGTGATGTTGTAAGATCGGATGAGATGAGCGGATCACCCTCCACGGTTGACTTCAAATAGTGATTCTTTTGCGAACCAAGGTGAGACTTGGCTTTTTATGGCTATTTGACGTCGTTCAATGACATGTTCACATCATTGGTTGATGTCACCATCAATGATGTGAACATGTCATTAAACGACGTCAAAAAGCCATAAGTGCAATTAAACTTTGACAGTTCAATGCGTGGTACTTTGACGTCTCTAGAAGAGGTGATTTGATCTTCCAATGTAACTTTTGATGAGATGTATAGCAGCTCCTTTTCTGCTATATCAATTTGAATGCCATTGCGCGCGCTATCAGTCGGTTCATTGTGAGCAGCATCCATGTATGCTTTAAAATGTTGATCCAGTAAGCCCATAACCATGAACCATAACCAGTGATGTGTTATTAAATCGAGCTCCAACCGCCCAGGTATGCACTCGTTGCAACCCGTGCTCAGCGATTGAGGATTTCCAATCTGCCACATTGTGTTTCAGTTTCTGTCCAAGTTCAAATCCAGGAGTTCCTCAGGAACTACTGAACCATCGTCGTCGTTTGAATGGTTCCAATTGAGATTTTGTAGCAAAGTTCCGAGATGATTTCTTACTTGTATATAGAGTTCTCGTTTATTCCACAATGCGTGGAATGATGTGAAGATGACCAGTAAAATGATTGATGATGACCACGATGTGCGATGCTGACCACAATGTTGAATTTAATTATGATGATCCGGAGGGCAATTGATATAAGTAGAATGTGCAATTATGTCAAAATATGATGATTATTGACTGCGATGACCAAGAAAATCGGCAATGATGTCCACGATGTCCACGAATATTGCTTGATGTGCAAGAAGAGAGGCTTCTAATCCTTTACGTGTCCGTTCATCGGTATTTTTTATTCAACAGGGTCGCAAAAACATTTTCAAGGCTCTAAAATTATCTCAACATGGCTTCGAGTCACTATTAAATTATTTTTACTGAATATCCCTCGATAAAAATTTGCATAGAATGTCGATAAATAAAAATATATTCCATTCTGTAAAAATCTCAGTTGAGGTGAGCATTTGATATTATTAATCATTGGCTGTCCAGTTAGAAAATATTATAGTCTCCAAAAGATGTTTTGGGATAGCTGGGGAGCATCCATATTTTAAAATAACTTTCTTTTCAAAGAAAAAAAACTTGAGGATGGTATTTATATTTAATTATCGATGTCTATGAAGTAAAATTAATTTGTAAGTCGCCCAAACCTGTTTGGGGCTAAACAGTTTTTAACTGTTGCTATTTTCTTGAGAAGTGACATTGTTGTG
Source organism: Bolitophila cinerea (assembly GCA_010015015.2). Lineage (NCBI taxonomy): Eukaryota > Metazoa > Arthropoda > Insecta > Diptera > Mycetophilidae > Bolitophila > Bolitophila cinerea. The sequence continues at coordinate 4,926 of JAAAKO020058412.1, read as the reverse complement.
TGATCGACAATTTCTTGCTCGAAATTCTAATGCCACCACTGCGACAAAAAAAAAACAGCGCCTGCCATTACATTTTGTGACAAAATGTCAATCCGCAACATTGTCGTGTGATCGTCTTTTTTAAATGTCAAATATAGCATCGTAGTTTCAATGGCGCTTACATGCGACACTTTTTGGTGACGTACGAGCGACATTGCAATGCCATAAAAATGGCAGTCTAACAATAAAAACCGTCAATATTACATAAAAACTGTCAGTTTTTCTTAAAAAAATGTGTCATTTTTAAATGAAAACAGTCCTTTTTACATAGCAACCGATATATTTACATAAAAACTGTATATTTTATATAAAAAACTGTAAGTTTTACATGAAAACTGTACGTTTTACACAACAAATATCAGTTTTTTTATGAATACAGTCAGTTAAACCCGTTAGTTTTACAGTAAAACCATTCGTTGAACAAAAACCGTCAGTTTTATAAAAAAAAACGTTAGTTTTAAAAAACCGTTAGACAGTTTTACAAAAAAATAGAAAAAACCTTTCAGTTTTACACAAAAAATGTGTCAGTTTTAAGTAAAAACGGTCAATTTTAAATAAAAGCTGAGAGTTTTACAAAAAAGACTTACAATTTAAACTGTATATTTAAAAAAAGTAAAAACAAACATAAAAACTGACAGTTTTGCAATAAAAGTCTGTCCCAGCCGCTGTTGCCGCGTCAAAACAGCGTTGAAGTTACGCTTAAAACGACTCACGAAATCAAACGTGGCTGATTTTAGCTGTCATCAGAGCGGAATTCGATGTTCTAAGCGTATTTTTTTACGACAACGCTAGACAGAAACGCTGTCCAGGTCTGACAAGTACCGTCTATGTCTGTCCGGAAGATGGCCTTGAAATTTCGATTAGCTGACACAAATATTAGCATTTTAAATATTCTCTGTATGCGATTTCGAGAAGCGTGGGTTTCGTGGAATCGTTGAATTCGAAAAGCGTGCGTTTTCGAGTAGCGTGTAATTCGAAAAGTGTGCGTTTTCAAGTAGCGTAAAATTCGACCAATGTGCGTTTTCGAATAGCGTGGAATTCGAAAAGCGTGCGTTTTCGAAATCGCTTGAAATTCGCACCCATTCAAAAGCACCTCGTCAAACCGAATTAATTAAAAGTGTATCGCAAACAATCCTATCTATATGTCCACACAGCGCTGCTCATCCGAATCGAATCCTCATATATTAATGGCATTTCCAGGAAAATCATATAACTCTCTGCAGAATCGATCAAACATACGCGTGTGTGTGTGTTCCGTGTGTGTGTACACCTGTATAAACCAAAAGTATATATAATATAGATACATAATCAAATACTCACGCTGTTAATCAACTCGAAAGTTATCAGAGTACCTGTATTGCATATAAAATTCAGGCGCAGGTGCGTTGTTCCTTGTGCATATTGCCATTGGCACAATAACGAATATACGTTATGTAAATATATATATATATAAGTATATCTATATACCACAACTGATGGATAATGATAATTTGCATTTGTTGATGCGCGATATTGACAGTACCAAGTAATGTCCACATATAATTATGTTGGTATAATTGACGTGTATTTGCTCCTATACATTTTGCATATATTATATTTACGAATTATTTACATATTCAAGAAGTACTTTACACGATTTACCATGCCATGCTATATTGGGTGACCTTGCGCCAATTTAAATACCCATGACGTGCCAATTAGATGCGCATGTCCTTGAAGTTCGCTTTGTGCGCTGTCAATAAGTCCATACGTAAGTTGCGCCCGAGGAGCAATTTCAACTTCTGTAAAATGCTACTTGGGTGCTCATTCATAAATATGTAATAATTTATTTGTATATCTCAGTAAAATAGACAAAATTATCATCTAAAATCGATTAAATTATTTTTAGGGCAAAAGAACTAAATTTTCTTTTACGAATTATTAAAATTGTTTTAAAAAACTACTATGTGTTTGCTACTAGGGCTAGCTACCACACAAAATCAACGAACTAAATTACTAACCGGATAGACAGAAGGCAAACTCAAACAAATGCGATTTTCTACAAATCCGAGCTACTCTCGAGAAATCTAAAGTATAACCTCCAAATTTAATCTCAGAAAAAACTCTGTAAGAACTCCACTTTCAAACACAATACCAGCTAGCGTACGTTCCCGAAACGTTCCGCGTCACTTTTGTAGACTTATCCACCTACTTTGGGCATTCCTATCGATACACGTACACGGCCGACCGCAATTGTACGTAAATGTCGGTAAAAGTCTGTCCCGGGCGACCGTGCTTGGACGTTCCATTAGGAAAGACATTTACATTCCGACGGGACCATATTTGTACGTACTGGCTTGAACGTAATATATCGTCTTTGGCGAATACTTGGCAAATGTCCCAAATTAATCCACCTTCGCCCGACACGAGGAAGACAATTAAATATCTAGTCGCCGTGGGCACATGTATGTTACAGGAACGTATACATAAAAGTACGTCCTTAATTGAACGAATAAGTTTATCGTTTCTCGGGTAGCTGGTCAAGGTCCGAAAACGTGTTTGACGAGTATTAGTATCGAAGTCAAGTTCTTTCCGATCCAATGTTTTTTTAATTATTCTTATTTTATTAATTATATTATTATTATTATTATTTATATGAAGTATGTTCAATCGAGTTATTAGAAGGGCAAATCCGAATTGCTACTGATGATAATGATTCGGTGGGGAAACGAATCCATGGAGACAATTGAGCTATAAACCTGGTTTATGGTTGGTTTACCACAAATCGGTCTTATTTCCAGTCAAACGTTGGTATCTTCTCTCGAATGATGGTATAAATGGAACGCGTCTGGTGGAATCTGCAACGCACTGAGTCCCATTCTGTGTAGATGTTGTTTAACGTGGATTTTGTCTTTATGGCACATGTTTTTCTTCCGAAACAGTTTGGAGACTCTAATCAGATCCAAAGTTCAAGTGAGTTGTCTGACGAGAGTCCATCAAGTCCCTTATCCAGCTTATGCTGAGGTTAGCTGTTACATGCCGAGGCAGGGTTGTGGGTCATTGAGAAAGTATCGCTCCTCTTTTTGTCTTAGGGTGTCAACGTTCTCGTTGCCAAGGATCCTGAAGTGAAATGGTACCCAAATAAAACTAACAAAAACTAAACGAATAGCAATCAAGCACTAGACGTGATTCTGTAAGCGTGTAAAGCCTGAATGGCCGCCTGGCTAAGAGAGCAAATATTGGAACGAGTGTTACTATAGTTTGAGATTGAGAGAGAGAGAGAGAGAGAGAGAGAGAGAGAGAGAGAGAGAGAGAGAGAAAGCATTATCTCTGGCGCAAGCTAGGATAGCAAAAACTTCGGTGTGGAACTCAGAAGCATACCGGCCTAGTGCGAAAGAGATCTCAATGAAAAGGATGTGTTAGCACAAAGTTTCCTGCACAAGAGCTACATAATTGGAGGGAGCCATCATTGAACCTTACCTCAGCGTGCGCACAACGGTGTGTACCACTGGCCAAATAAGCTAGTGGCAATACTAACTACTAATTACCTGTGAAAACAGATCTTTGGAGAGCGGTAGTCAGATAGCAAGTTGAATTGGGGTCTGATAGAGATAGTGGCATTTTATAAACCGGAGTTACGTATAAAAGACGGCTTCCAGCAGCCATTTAGAAGCGGATGCATGCCGCCGACCTCTCCTCTGATTCTATAAAGATATAAAGCTATAGTAGATTAATAAGATTCCTAAAAACCATATCCAATGGACCACTTTTGGTGATAGGCTCCATGATTAACCGAACGCTTTTTTGCACTGCCAGAAAGCATTTGTGGCCCCCATGAGTTTACAGTCCATGTGATTTTTTCAGTAGAGTTTACTATCTAGAACCTCTACGGTTTGTAGACTCTCTCAACTGGGTTTGGTCCTAGATGTATTGTCCCAAGATCATATGGATAAATATGGTATTTTTTGGTGAAGAGAATAATTTATGTCCTGTCGGGATTAACCGAAAGGCCTAAGATTATCACATCAGTAAGTTATTGTTTTAGATAAGTGATGTCATAGGCCAGAGGACTCAAATGGCCCGGTTTGGCTAAATGCAGCTAACCGAATTTTCCTTTAGTCTAATGGTCGTTTGGCTCAATGTTCATTTAGCTAAATGAACCGTATAGCCGTATGGCCATTTAGCCGTATGTCCCATTAGCCAAATAAAACGGCTATACAACTAAACGGCTAAAGGAGTATTCGGTTATACGACCATTTGGCCAAACGTAATTCGACCATTCAGCATATTTGGCCAAACGTCTCATTCGGCTTAAACACCATTAGCTAAATGGCCGTTCGGATAAATGACCATTCGGCTACATGAAAATTCTGCTAAACGGCTTATTCGGCGAAACTGCTTATCTGGCCTAAGGGCACATTCAGCCAAACGGCAAGTGTGGCTAAAATTGGCTTATTATTATTGGATTATTTGGATAAATGGATTAAACGGATTAAAACTGCTCATTTGGCTAAACGGCTCATTCGGCCAAACGGAAACCGGCGAAATGGTCCATTCGGCCAAACGGTAATCGGCCAAATTTCCCATTTTGCCAAATTACCTATTCGACTAAACGGCCATTCGGCTAAACGTAAATTTATCTTCGGCAAAACGACTATTAAGCTAAATTACCATACGGCCAAATGGCTTATTCGGCTTAATGGCACATTCGGCCAATCGGCACGTTTTGCTAAACTGATTAATCGGCTAAACGGATTATTTGGCAAAAGGGAATTTGCCAAACGACATTCTGATAAATGGCATTCTGCCCTCGATATGTAGAAACATTCACGGTCGGCTGAAAAGTTCGTATCGTTTCTATGAGAGGGCGCCACTAGTACAAAATCCATTTTGTTTTCATATAGTACC
>JAAAKO020058401.1:0-10468 GCA_010015015.2 Bolitophila cinerea | reverse complement strand
AGTGACCTGCATCAACCAATCACAGCTCTAGTTTCATTTCCATACAATTGTACATAACTATCTGAATCGTCCATTAACATCACAACCACAACCCCGAGTTGTGAATTATTAGAATTTTAGTTAGACAAAGTCGTATTAAAAACACTGCCGTGTAAACCTAGACGAGCAACGTGTGGCCAAAGAGATTAAACTTTGTGCGCGTGGCGCACTCGGCACGCGTTAAATTCAAACACGTTGACGCCTGACAGCTGCTGTCACAAACTTCACGTTCAGTGCATCGTTTATTATTATTTATTTTCAAAGAGTGGCTGCGCGCTGTTACTGTTCGTCGATGTTTACTTTTTCTCCGATAACAATTTCAAAATTTCACACATAAAATGGAAACGGACGAAGATTTCTTATCGATTTGTGAATCTACGGTAAGTACTCGATGTGTTGGCCTGCTTAGCCTGTCCCGAAACAATCGAGCCCGAAAAATATCTGCAATTATATATCACAGTCCGTTGACATAACCACACTTTAAATAGTGGGAGTAAATGTTTTGTTTTTTTGGTGTGTGTGTGTTTGTATGTATTGATTTTATGTTTATAATTTGTTTACAGTCGTCACTATCCGAAGGATGCCGACTGCCTGTACAGATGCATGGCACCGATGACTGGCCACTCGCAGAGATACTCAGCATTCGTGAGGTGGCAGGCAAAACTATGTTCTACGTGCACTATGTCGACTGTAAGTTGCGCTTAAAAGAATTATTTATTTATTTAGTTTACTAATGCGATTTATTTTGTACATTTCCAGTCAATAAACGTCTGGACGAATGGGTCATCGAAGAGTATCTCGACACCCGTAAAGTGCAGTTTCCACGCAAGGACGGCACAACAACGGGCCAAAATACCGGTGCCACAACACCGAAAAAGCTTATATTTCCACCTGCCATTCCGTCAACGTCAAGACCGGCAAGTCCGGTGTCCGGCAACGAGCTCGTTAACGGCAGTGCCGTGCTGGCGGCTGCTCTGCAAAAGAAAATCAACCGGAAACGAAAAGTAGGCTCTCTTTTTCAGACTCTTCTTTACTGTGTTTGTATTTTTACTAATTTTACTTAGAACTCCATATAACTGTACCTAACCATTGTGATCACGTGATATATGTAACAATTTCGGTGTTTTTTCTATTTTTCTACTTTTGCTTTCACGTATTTTGATCCCTGATCCACCGCAACCGGTTAAGGCTGTCGTAACTCCGATAGCGACGACGACAACATCGTCAGCAGCAGCTGTAATAAATGCTGACACAGAGGACTCACAGGACGGACCGCCGAAGACACCGCGTCAGTCTGGCAGCATGGTCACGCATCACGATGACGTCGTCACACGTATGAAGAACATCGAAATGATCGAGCTGGGCAGACATAATATAAAACCATGGTACTTTGCACCTTATCCACAGGTACGTTTTCGAGTATACTAAAACCAGAGCTGAAGAGATTAATTTTATTTATCTTTATGTTTTTCATAGGAACTGTGCTCAGAGCCATGTATCTACATCTGTGAGTTTTGCCTCAAGTATCGCAACAGTCGCAAGTGCTTGGAACGCCATCTGGCCAAATGTAATCTCCGGCATCCGCCAGGCAACGAAATCTATCGCAAAGCAACAATATCGTTCTTTGAGATTGACGGCCGCAAGAACAAGTGCTATGCCCAGAATCTGTGTTTGCTGGCCAAGCTGTTTCTGGATCACAAAACACTGTATTACGACACCGATCCGTTTCTTTTTTACGTGATGACCGAATACGATACCCGAGGCTTTCACATTGTTGGGTACTTCTCGAAGGAGAAGGAAAGCACCGAGGATTATAATGTGGCGTGCATTCTAACAATGCCACCGTATCAGCGCAAGGGATACGGGAAATTGTTAATTGAGTTTAGTAAGTTGAATTCATTTCGATTGATGGTTGTCTAGATTTTATATAAAACTAATTTAATTGCAGGCTATGAACTATCAAAGTTCGAAGGTAAAACCGGCTCGCCGGAGAAACCACTATCTGATCTGGGACTACTCTCGTACCGTTCGTACTGGGCACAGACAATCCTAGAGATATTTATCGGCCAGAAGCCAATCGGAGACAATGAAAAGCCTCAGATCACAATCAAGTAAGTTTCTAGTAAATTGGTTTCGTTTTTCTCGTATTTCTAAACTCTCACACATCAATCAATTTTAAAACAGTGAAATCTGTGAACTGACCAGCATCAAGAAAGAGGACGTCATCTCGACATTGCAGAACCTCAATCTAATCAACTACTACAAGGGCCAGTACATTGTCTGCATCAATCGGGACACCATCGATCAGCATCGCAAGGCAATGGATAAACGGAAAATCCGCATCGACTCGGCGTGTCTGCACTGGACGCCCAAGGACTGGTCGAAGCGCTCAAAATGGTAGTGTTACCGTTTTTGATATATTTATTTTTTAGGGTATAATTTATAATAACTGATTGGAGCCTCTATTTTGTTCAAGAAATGCGGTAATTGCACACTACAATTATTGCGTTGAAAGAGAGAGAGAGAGAGAGAGAGCGAGAGAAGGCACTCTCTGGAAAAGAAAACATAATACACAAAAAATGTAAGGAATATAATAATATTTTCATGTGTGTGTCATATAAAAGACTTTATTAGCTTATATATACATTTGTTATTGTGATTTCGGTCGTTATAAATTGTATTGAGAATTGTGTGTATGTGTGTGCTTGAGACGCGCTCAGAAGATGCCCAGCATTTCGAGAAAAGACTGGACTACCTGGTTGTCCCGGAAACGGCCGATGCGAGCGGCATAGCTGATGACGTGCGCCACGTACGACTGCTCGTGGACTCGATGGAACAGATGAGCCATCGGACCTTAAATATAATTTCAATTGAAATTTATAACATTTGACACACATACTCCAAAATATACACTTGACCGGCTTTGTTAGTATTTATCTAGATCAAGTGAAATGTAATGTACGGTACATTGTAACACACAAACAACAAACACAATTTAAAAGAAAATTAAAAACCAGCACATGATATTATGAATCTACAATTTACTATATAAATTATATATTCCTTACCTATGGCATGCACAGCCACGTCTGAGCCACCGTGTGTGTTCTCGTCCGTTGCAATCGCTGCCTGCTGCACATAATCATAGGCACTAGTGTCCTGCTTTGTTGGATCTTTGCGGTGTGGCACTCCTTGCTCGTCTACGTCTACCTGCCAGGCTGCAGCTGCACCAGTCCCATACGTTAGCGTTGTGTACGGTATTCCGTCCGATTTGGAAAATTGGGCTGTGCCCAGGATGCTGTGACCACGCGGTGCATATCCGTTGATCGAAAGTGTGTGTGCGTGGTCAGCGGTCACGATGACAAGGGTTTCGTCGATTTCTGGGCTAAAGGTTTTATTAGTTACAGTCAATTTTAGAGAAGGATTAGAGATATAAAAGAAGCCTAAGGCAGGTGGCGCCGATTGTTGCAATATTATCTGTCTAGTGCAGATTTACAATTTTAAAGAGTCAAAGAGAATATAAAGAAGCCCTAAGCCCTGTTAAGAAATAATAAATTAATATTGTATTAGGTTATGTACATTTATGGTTTAAATAAACAGAAGTTTTTAATTAAAAAAATCGAGTGTATTACATACAACCGAGTCTCCACTTTACCCTCTATAAGTTCGCGGCTTTTAAAAATGTACCTTGAGGCTCCTGGAAACGATTGAATCTATCTCTAGAATCACGATTAACCGACACACGAGACACGATTAACTATACTACATTAATCGTGTTTCGGCCAATCTTTATTCGATCATTCGTATCATTCGGCCAATTGAGATTCGGCCAATCAAGAGACATCGTCCAAATTATTGAAAAAGATGGCAAGCGGCCAGCGATGAGTTTTTCTTTTACAAGAATATCGTGTCAACATTTGGTCCATGGTATCTACATACGACTCCCATGGAAGAGTTGTAGTCAAATACCATTAGCATCGACATCGTGTGCGTATTGGTAGGTGGACAGAAGCATGACAGTCTTTTTGCTCATCGATTGTGATGTTTTCATGTGGCCCTGTAGTTTTTTCTCAAGGTATCATTCGCCAGAATCCATATTTTAGATATTGGCGTGTTGCTTTATTGTCTGCTGCACGCCAAACATTACGTGTGTTTGAATCATTGAAACAAATCGCTCTCATGATGGCCTGGAAACGTTTCTGGCACGATAAATTGGATAAGATAATCCAGACCACAAAGTAAAATGCAAAACAAAATAGGACGAATGAGATGTAATATCTACTTTACGTAAAACATTGTGCAGACGGGTTTGTAGTTGCGCCAATTCTGTTTGGCCTATTTAGTATCATCCTTTTTCCTATTGGATAAATGATGCAAAGTCGGCCAGCTATGGCAGGTTTATTGCTTAGATGAAGGTCAGACACATATATATATCGTCGTCGTAGTCGGAGTCAACTTCAGCATCAGCTGAAAACTGTATCATCCTGTTCAGCATCTGATTCTTTATTACCAGGTGGCAAAATTGATCATCGTCCGTCGAAATCATCATTGCCCTCACCTATTTCCAAATCTTATTCGGCACTTCATCCCAATTTAACATCATCGCGTAAAAGTTTTTAATGCTCGATGTAATCCAGCAAGCACAAAATTTTAGCATGCTGAGGCACTAGATTTTTATAGTGATCAGTATCGCGATCAGTATTGCAATCAGCATCGCAATCAGTACCGCGAGCATTCATTAAACGCCTGCCCACCCGGTTGGGCCTTACGGGAGATTATGTTTGTTTAAATATACCGGTGACTAAAGATTAAGAAATATGCCTTCATCACATATTATTGCCTCCGATTTATGCTTCCAAGCGCTGCCGATAATTGCTAGTGATGTGTGGTTCCGAATCCGCATCAATATGAGTAATAAATACGTTGAACTACAAATAAATATCGGAAGCACAAATCGGAGGCAATCTTATACATGATATATGATTATTCAATGTGGTGAGTCTTAATCATTTGGTTAGGTTTTCAGAGTTTAAAACATTTAGATTAGCGATTTTTAAAAAAAATATTGTTAAATAAGTGGCATGACATCAGTATATTGTTTTTTTTTAGTTTTGTTTACATACTTTTTACTTTTTTGAATGTGAATTTATGCACATTGATTGTTGTGAGTTTTCAAGACATCAGGTAGGTTCCCGGAAAACGACCGACTCTAAAATACGGGTTATAGCACAATGGGTCCACTCAGTTGCCTACGTGCTGGACCTGTCTCTTCGAGACGGTATCCCCTTCAATCATCATCATCATAAAAGTTTGTGTTTATTTAATAAATAAAAATACAAAATGGCGTACATGCCCACTCTGTCTCCAAAATAGGGTTTGGGAATGTGTATATATTTTGGGAGTATTTGTACGAACATATTCTGTGGCGCAAATGTCTTTTTGTATGCCAAAACTGAATATTCCGACGATTTTGTATGAACATTTTATAAGGGAGGCAAACTTTAAAGAAAGTATTAATTTTTATTATGTACAAACTTATGCAATCAATCCTTTTGTCCCTACCCTCTGAAAATATAAAATTAAATCTAGTCTAAATGATTAAAAAATGTATCGCTGTTTAAAGATGACACATAAATGTGTAACTTTCTGACATAATATTGATGAAATTTTTCAAAGAAAACCATTATCCTGAGAATGACCACATATACAACACTTTCCATGTTTAAACAATTAAAGATCGCACTTACTTCATTATCTCCATCACAGCGGACACAGCCTCATCCATGGCGGCCGTTTCGTCCAGAGCACGTCGCGCCCAACCACGATGATGTGCCTGATCGATAAGTCCACCCTCGACCACCAGCACAAATCCTTTCGGATTCTTTGCTAGCACTGAAACTGCTTTCTCAGTCATCTTTTGCAAAGATGGCATTCCCAGTGCCCCTTTGTCACGCTCGTGATCATAGCGCAGGTGCCCATTTGCGAAGATTCCTTTAAAAAACACATATTTTTCTTCTCATCGGCATCTTCACAATATATAAGCTACGCCTGATCGCACATACCCAACACAAAATCTGTGTCCTCTACACTAACGTCCCGTAGCTCTTGATTGTTCTGAACCAGCGCATGCCGCAGGCCTCGCTTCGTTTTATCGGTCACCCAGTCCTGAATCAGATCACGTCCGTCCTTTGAAGCACACGCCCACGTATCGATCGGATCCGCCACAGTGCCAGTGACATTCGAAACCAGACACTGTCGTCCACCACCCATAATCACATTAAAATTACGTCCCGGTGAATCTTCGATCAACTGTCGAGCAATATCCTTGCAGCCACCCTGTTTTGCTATGTCCGGCATGAGGGCTTCGCATTCCCAGCGTCGGTCCGCCGTGTGTGCGTACAGAGCAGCCGGTGTGGCGTGCATCACACGGGTAGTCGTTACAAAACCGGTGCTCATGCCCTCGTCTTGCGCCAACTGCAGTATCGAGTCTACCTTATGGAATTGCTTGAGTGAAGCTTCGCAATCACCCAAAGGGACGCCAGCGTCAACGCCCCCCGTTTCATAGTTTCCCTTGACACCGCCAAACAGTGCAGTTGCCGTTGAGGCAGAGTCCGGCACCTGTTTGTCCACACAGTATGTCTATATAGACAAATAACAAGTATAGTTTTGTGCAAGTCTCTATTAAAAACAATATTATATAATTACCTTTAATAGTCCCATATGCGGAAATTTCTCCCACTGCAGCAGCTCTTCCTCGCCATACTTATAAATCCGTGAAGCGGTTACTGTGCTCGATCCCATGCCATCGCCCACAAACAGAATCACATTCTTGGCCCGACGTGTGTTCATCTGCAGCTTCAGCGCATGTTTGAGCTCGTCCAGACCTGCCTCAAACCATTCCGCCTGCTCGTCAGACAGTTTATCCCGCCAGGCATCAATGGAGTACGTGATGTCGTTCTCTTTCTCGTACATTACAACGAATCCAATGCAGAGGAGCGTCACCAGCACAGCAGACACGATAACAAGACTGATGAATAGTCGTGACTTGAGCATGTCTCCGATGGGCGTTTGACGGAGTTTATCACTATCGCAAAATTCCGCCACAGGTTTGGATGGTGCAGACGCAACAGGCGTCGTCCTGGTAGCACCATCCTGATGGTAATCCTGATGAGACACCATCTCGATACCAGACGACATGTCCGACGCTGTATAATATATGTCAACACACAATCAAAATAAAATACACATACAAATTAACACACTTTCTTTTGAATCAGCACTGTGAAACGGTTCGTTGACTACGTCGCGCACGGACGCTCTCTGACTAATTAATTATAGTAATCGACTGGAGAGGCAGGCAATACACAAATACATATATATCTTTAGATTTTATAGAACAATCCGTTTTTGTCGGGCCAATGCAATGCTTGAAAAGGCTTTAAGTGCTTTATTTAAGATATAAATTAAAATGGAAGCATTGATTTTTGATTTTATCAATTTCAAAAACAATGGAAACCGATTAAAGTTACACACGACACATGTAAGATTTTTCTGCCCTTTTGCCGACTTCTAGCACACGCCGTTACAGACTATTAAGATATATTGCGTCTATATATAAAATATATAAAACGAGCGACTTGAGCAAATACTTAAAACATATCATATTGCGCATGCACACACATTCATTCACACACTCTCGCGCGCGCGTCGGCAACAACAATTATATATTATTATTAATATACAAATAGTAGTAAACATTATTATTAAAAGTAGATGTTTTCTGGCTCGCCATCTATGCGACGCGCTCTTTTTCTGTAATCTAATTCAAAGACAATATAAATATAATATATCGTATATGCGCTTTGTGTATGTATATTTTATTCTCGTATATATATATATATATATAAATATATTGTATAACATGTAATTATTGTCATGGAGTGCAAAAATCATGGGATCTATTTCATGCCGCCATATTTTTTTGTACTATGTGTTTTTATTAGTGAGCATATGCATGTTTAATATAGCACGCGTGATGTAGAGCTGCGTGCTTTTTGGGGAGATTAACAAAAAAGATTTTCTCCAAATTATGGTCCTTTGAGATATGTTTTATCGGAATAAAGATAATACGTGCGATGTGAGTTGTGTGCTCTTTTGTGTCAATTCTCGTTAATATGGTCTTTCGTGTTATCTTTATCAAATTAAAAATAGTACGTGCATTGTGAGAGAGTTGCGTGCTATTTTAATTAGAGATTAACAAAAAAACTTTAAATTGTGAGAAATGCATGCTCTTTTGGGTTAAAATTAAATAAAAGTTTTCTCAAAATCGAGTTAATATTTTATCGAGTTAATATTAATTGAATTAAAGAGATTACCAAAAAAGGTTCCTTCAATTTAAAGGCTCGATTAGATTAAACATTTTATAAATCCCAATTATGGTCCTTCGAGTTAGCGTTTATCGGATAATATAATATATTTTTAAAAAATATTCATACATTGAAATAAAAATTTGCGGTTTGCAGAACATATCTCGGAAAAATACACTCATTAAAGATTTCATCAAGAACCTTATTTTTATTTATTCTCATTTTATCAGTACCATAACCTCACCATATTTTCGGTCTTCGATCGACAATAAATATTACGATCCTTTTGTGATTGATGTCATTGAATTGGCATATAAATAACCAAAACTTCTTTCAAGTTCTTTAGAGTTGTTTTTTTGAACCTTCTAGTGATGAAAACGAAAATAAAGAAGAAATTCTTTAAAAAAGAGCCGGTACAAATATTATAAATAACATTACACCTGACAAACATATATAAATATAGGCAAAACATAACCTTGGAAAAGAGATTGAACCAACTCTCAAATACGAGCGTTTAAATCACAAATTTCATTAAAAAAAAAACAAGTTTAGTACTGTATTATAGCTATAGGTATCCGCGTCTATACCTTTAGTTTTTAGTTTAAAATATTAACAACACAACAACAAAAATACTACATCATACACATAATATTTACCTATAAGCGAGTAATTGGCTCGGTGCCTGCACAGCATTCAATCCGACACCAAAAATACTGTTTACACTCGTTCACAAAATGCACTTGCACATGCACATGCACACGTCAACGCAGCGATAGTACATTTATATATTATGCAAAATCTTTATTATCCGCAAATTTCAATTGCAATATAAACATATTTATGTAATTCTGTGTTTGTTAATTTCTATAAATAATAATATATAAGAGATACACATGCAGAAGAGAGAGAACGTCAAGCGCCGGATGCCCCGAGTGCCCGTGTCAAACATTCAACAATCCACTCGAGTTATGTTTCGATTGTTTTGTAGTTGTAAAGTTTTAAATGTATGACGATGTAAATTAACGTGTACGTACACATCGAGTGTGATTGTATCGGTGTGTATGTGTTTTATTGTATTATATTATATATGTGTAATTGGAAGTTGTACAGTATGGATAGTGCGTGCGTTTAGATGTCGTTGTGCTCGTTGAAACGAAGATAATAAAAGAATACAAATTACGTATACAAAAAGAGATAACGGGCGACCGGGCACGTCATCTCATCAGGTGTCCGTATGTGTGTGTGTATTTTGTGTTAGAACGTATACGTATACCCTTAATCGAAAAATAATTAATCGAGATTTGTTTTTAACAATCTTTGTTTTGATAGAAGTTTTTACATGGAGTGTTATTCGTTGGTGACAGCGGAAACTTTTACACCTATTTTTGTATATAATATTAAATATATGCCGTTTTATTTAAAATTAAGAGAGTTGGTTCCAGGTGGACGACGGCTTCAGAGGAGATAGGCAAAAAATAAATGAGGAACACAGATCGAAAGTAAAATCATAGAGGAGGTGGAAGCCGCTTTTTGGGGGGATATGGGAAAAGGACGCCATATTTGGGGAACGGAAAAGGAATAATGGTGAAAATAGGAAGGCAACTCTTTGAGATGGTTGGGGACCAGGTTAGAGGCGACCTTATAGAAAATAGGAGTAGCTGTAGATATTTGTATGGAAGAGAAGGGAGCAGGGAGTAGAGTAAAGGGGTGGAATAGGGCCAGGTTTTTTGTGAGGTGATTAGCAGAAAACTCATCTATAAACTCTTAGAAGACAACTTTAATTGTAAAATACCTTTTAGTGATAACCAAAAAACTAAAACCGCCAAAGCACTGATTTTCTATTGGGCATCTGGCAAAAAGAACTATGAACCACCCACGACCCACCCCGAGCACATTATAAGCAAGTTTCTAAAACACCCCCTCACCCTTAAACGCGGCCCTACATCTTCCCCCTACATATCCTATGTCCTTAATTAGGCTGCTCCCTGTCCACATACGAAGTTTCAGCCTTCTAGCCCTACCCGTCTGGGCGCCTATCCAGCCAAACAGACACACAGACTTTT
>JAAAKO020058390.1:0-10469 GCA_010015015.2 Bolitophila cinerea | reverse complement strand
GACGCTATAACTCACAAACGACTAAACCAAATAACAAACTGTCAAAAAGCGCGTTAAAATACCTTTCCAACAAGCTATAGCATGACCCTATGCGATGAATACAACTATAACTACGCGCTTGCAACGACACCTAGCGATAATACCGCAGGAATTTTTTGACAACCTAATATTGTTTTTGTAATTTATATATAGTTTTAAACAATTTGTATGCTTCTGTTATTCAACCAGTTGGGATTCATCCTGTTGGCGGTGTTAATAAAATAAATAAATAAAGAGATGACAAAATACTCACACTTAAAATTAAACCTATGCCAAAATTGTTTTGAATAATTTAAATATTTATTACCAGTAGTCCTGCGCACACTACTTCTGCAATGACCACTTTGGACAGACTTGATAGTATATGTATAGATTTTGTTTTATAAACTATAAGGTTTATATAGGTGGCAACCGATGGTAATTATTAATGGTTCTTTTAAATAAGATATAAAACTTAAAGATAATCCTTAAATTATTAAAAAATTTACCAAGGTAATTACAATTTATGTTCATTTTGAAGTGTGTTCAAAGATTTTTTGAAGTTGACAAAAAATACATACATCTGAAGCAATTACAGCACTTTATATAATGGCGGAAGGATATTTTGATCCACCCATTTAATAACTTTGTTTGATAATACACTTGACTGGGCAAGCTTAAGAACAAACACCTTTATTAAGCTGAGATAGTATGTAATAAGAATACCATAGATATAATCGTTAGACTGCGTAAAATATAAAATCTAAAAGTACCAGCAAATCTCTTTTATTGAGTCCGGCTTACAGGTAGATGTTATGTACACTGATATTCGCAAAGCTTTCGATATACTGCATTACTAGCTATCTTATCAAAAAGTTGCACGAAATATGTGTGCACTAATTTCTTTTGAGTTGGATTCAATCATATCTAAACGGTCGAACACAATATGTTCAGATCGAGCATTGATGGCAGTCTAGTTTGTTTACAGTGAGATTCGGGGTGCCCTAGAGTGGTCACTTCTTTTCAACCTGTTAATAAACGAAATTGCCACTGAATTTACGAACTCCAAATGCCTTATATATGCGGATTATTTAAAAATATTTATTAAAGTCGCAGCGGTTACAGAATTCGAGAGCCTACAGCGTGACCTGGATTCATTTTCTTCGTGGTGTGAGCGGAATTCACTCCTTTTAAATATTGGTAAATGTAAAACGATGATGAATAAATGGCATATCCTTAGCATCTCCTTCTCTTTGATGAGAAGTAGAAGCATATTCCATGCTCGGTTTCATGAAGAGAATTTTCTTGATTATATTGGTAATGTCTTACACGTTTAGAATTGTTCAGCACTACAAGATGTGTAACTTTAAGTGCATGAATTCATAATTAAATGTTTGGATAATTATTTAATTATGGTCTAAATCGTCGTGATTAATCGTCGTGGCCTATAACGTCGTAAACCTAATACGTCGTGGCTATTCTTGTACCTGAATGAAATTACAAAAAATTGCTACTCTTTCACTCTTTATGATATCATTCCATAAAAGTAACAAAAAACAAGTGAAAGACAAGCAATCAACGCATTATTTGGAAACAATATTTTAAAAACTAAAATTCTGAGATACAATTACTATATTCAAATTCTTCGAGAAACATGACACAATTTCTAAAAATATACATTTATTTAGAAATTATGGAGTGACACAATTTCATAACATTTTTGTCATTTTTTTGTATAAAAACAAAATCTAGAAACAAAGTAATATTTTTTAAGATAACAACGCATAGAAATGGCAGACAGAGGGAAGTGGAATGACCACCATATTTTTTCATAAATTTAATTATTTACTCTATCCAAGCCAATTTCAAAATTTCACATTTATACCATAAAAAAAAGATGGACGATTTATACCACGACGTATTAGGTTTACAACTTTTAGGCCACGCCGATTTAGGCTAAGGCATTTTAGGCCACGAGATGTTATATGCCATGACGAGTTAGGCTACGACGTTTTAAACCACGACGACTTAGGCCACGACGTATTAGTCCACGACATTGACGACATTTAAACGAAAAAAGAACTTCTTCTAAAAATAAATAGTTTAAGGGTAGAAAGGAGATTGCCCTTATTGCAATTTACAAATTTACTAAAGAAATGAGAGGAGTTTAGAGAAAAAAACAGTATTAAAAACAAGTAATATACTATCAAATACTAGAATATCATGTACAAGTAATCGGAAAGGAGTACTTAGACAATGGCTTCCCCTTCAACTAATTTTAAAAGAAACGACTTTTTCTTTAAACACATCCCCTTTCTATAAAGAATTTTTAAGCGCAAAAAAAATATTCAATTCGTAATGAAAACTACCTTCACTACAGCGCTAAAGTGAACTTTAGTCAACTTTATTAATTTTAGTAAAAAAATATCGAAAAATTGCTATAAATATTCTGTAATTATTAAAGAATTTTCAGTGAATATTATTAAATAATATGATTCCTTCGAATATTTTACTTTTTTGAAAGATCTATTTTCATGATTTGATAATTACAAGTATCCTTAAATAATAACTAATAAACAATTTATAATTTACAAATATATGTCTGTGCTTATTAGGCAAAAGCTTTTGATTTCGTTTGAAATAGGTAAGTTAGTTTGGATTGAAACACGGAATAATATTTGTAATTTATAATATGTTTATTTGTTAATATTTACGGAGACTTGTAATTACAACAATGTTTAAATGGGTAAATAAAATTAAAAAAAGTAATTAAATCATTTAGAACTACCTTTTTATGTTATTTTTCTTAAAAATGATGATTTGGAAAAAGTTGTTTTATTATTATATAACAACCCTTTCTTCTTAGGCGAATCCAGACAATGTTTGAAATTTCGTCACGATAGAATTTTATTAGGGATTTTAAATTCTGTTTTTATAAAATTGTGTTTTACAAAATTTAGTTTTTCAAAATTCTGCGTTTTCAAAATTCTGGATTACAAAATTTGGAAATATTTTTATTGTTTCTTTAAAAATATTCGCAATTGCGTGTATTTTACCAAAAAAATCACATTGCAAGTTTTTTCTTTTAGTTTTAATGTCCCTAATCCAAAAACCTGAATAAGTTCAACTTCCTTATTATTTTGCATACTAAGGTATTTTCAGCTCTAATTCTACATCTACATTAATTTTACATTCTACATAATTGTCATTTCCCTTAACTTCATATAGCTTGAATGTTTCCTGGAATTTTTTTTTCATTAGAAAGCAAACATTTTTTTAATAATTAAATTTCTATAGAGATAATATTTATATTATGTATGGATAACAGTTAGAATTCGAACCATGTACCGTACCGGACCAAGTACCGTACCGTCAGCACTTGAAAATATTGATATATCCATAACCATATGCGAAGAAATTAAATTGTTATATAGAATAAAAAAATGGAATACATAGTTTATGTAATATTTCTTATTGATAAAAGTTTTCCTCCAGTGCCTTTCTTATCAAGTTCCTAAATTTGGCCTACAGTATATAGAATTAAACAACATATATATAAATATTTATATATATATATATATATATACGAGTATATATATATAAAATATATTGAATAATTGCTTACTAAAAATCGTTACTCAAAACGTACATGAAAGTGTACGAAAGTTTAAAGTAAATTCACAAGTTAAATAAGTTTAAATTATTTGTGTGTATATTTATGTCCACTTAAATGGACAGCTTAAAAGCTTAGTACTTACTGTGTTCTGCTTTCCTCTGTCAACACGTGAATGAACATTGACCAGAATTGTTTTTGTGTATACAAACGTTTACAAAGGATTTTGTTTAGAAGGGGTTGATTACATGCACATTTTTTATACAGCCATAGCTAGAGCAAAAGGGTGATTAGTTCAATTGAATGAATGCTCATTTTAAGCGCATTACATTTAACTTTGAATTGTATAACAAATATTTAATACAACTTGATAATAATGTGTGACAAAAATTGAAAAAGAATAGGGGAGAGGAGTGAACATTCGGCCAATTTAAATTTTTTGCAATTTTTGAAGAAAATTTTGACCTATTTTTTTATTTATAATGAAATACTTATTTATTTAGTAGCCTATGTATTTGTAATGGGATCGTCTAGAAATATTATTTTTATAAAGTACGTAATTCTAGATATATTATTTTTTGTTCACTTTAATTTTTTTTTATTTATTTCTCGCTTTTAATGTTTTTGAAGATATCTAAACAATAGAACATCTCATGGTATTAACGGTTGGTATTGGCTATTTATACATATTTGCAAGGTATCTCAAGTAAACAAAAATGATATTTGAACTGCATTAAATATACTCCATAACATTTTCAGTACACAACAACATTTACACTATTTTTTTAAAACAAAAACACAAAGCGAAGAAGAGAGAAAATGGATTATGTGAGATTTTTACAATGTGTATTTTGCCTGTCACCTTGTCGGTCACCGGCCGGATGTACTTCATTTGTATTGTACATAGAAATTAGTTATTGTAAATATAATCTTATCACCACCAATTAAAGCTTATAGAATAGCACTGCTGGATATAAATAAGAGAGGTAAAAGAATATTTTTAAAAACAAATTTTAATGTCCCGTGGAAACGAGTCTCTGTGCCAAGTTTGAGCTGGATCCGTTAAAAGAAAGTGGTTTGTCGAACATTCTTTTGACGGTCATATATACCAAGTGAAGTTATATGAAAGATTTTAAAAAGGTTATCCCATTTACATTTTTCGCAGTATTGTAAGAACGCTAATTTATAGAAACGAGTAATCCACCTAATCTGTTAAGCAAAATAGACAAAATATACTGCCAAAAAATAGCGGTAAATTTACGGTGGGATCACGTAATAAAGCGAATTTTCGATATCGAAAAGAACACGTTAAATTGACAAATTCTTCCATTGAAGTATGTACAAGGTTTGGTGTATGCCTTCCTTTTTTCAATTCAACTCAGAATATCACTATTTTGATCAATATCAAACGTACGCTTTTTAACGTGATTACACTTATTATTATATTATTATATTATTAACCATTATTTATATTATTATTGTCTAAAATACCCTCATATATCCTTGGCGGTATATTTGAATATTAACTAAGATAATTTGACTAACCGGTTGGCCGAATTTGCCCCACTCTCTCCTATATACATATGTTGTATTGTTTGAGCTAAAAAATAAGCGATTTCGTAATACTCACGTCCAAAATATTCACAGAGAAATTAATAGTTACTAACACGAAAGTTGATTAGCTGTAAACTTACCTCAGAAAGTTACAGTTACAGTTCCAAGTCCACAACGATAGTTATGTCGATTTCTCTTCAAATTAAAATTAGCTCGTTAATAGTTGTTTGTGAGACATTGCATTTTGTTGTCCCGGTACTCCGGACAATATAAAGTAGTAGTTCGGACTGATCGAGGATTAGTCATTTCTATCCAGATCACCACCAATAATGTACTTTCCAATTGCAGTGGAACTTCACCGTCCAGTTGAATCGTGCCTTCTGTGTCGTATCAACTTTTCCTTAACAAACCCTAGAATATGTTGAAGATACCTTGTCCTTATCAAATCCTTATTTTCACCACACGTGAATTGTATACAAAATGTTCCCCATTTATTATTTAGCAAAACATTTATTTATTCGTATCTAACATTACAAACATTTAAATATATGCATGTATATTCAAATTACAAAAATAATATTTTATAATAACTAAATCTAATATAAATAAATTTGTACATTATAATTGTATAGCCTAATTGAATGCGAAAATAATTAACAGTTTATCTACAATATAATTTAACTAATTTTGAAAACATATTTTGAGAATTGTCAATTATTTAATTTATATCTATTTCTGATAGGATTTATGGTTTCTACAACACGCGCAGACGTTATCGTTATACTGGTCTATTGTGGCCCAGAGAATTCTAAAAATTTCATTTAGAGCTAGTTCATATTCTTAGCCTCGATTTTCTCTCAGTTCGTTCAACACACTACATATTTTTTTTATAATTGTAATATGCGCAATTATTTACAATTCATTTTGATTTATTGTTTGGACTTTTGATATGGATATAGTATAGTTCTAGTATGGTCTCCAAACACTGCTCGGATCACCGGTCACCTGATCGTCGCGGGTTTCCTGTGCGTCCATATCCTGGTCACCGACCAGCTGTTGTTGTGCAGACGAATCGCCAAGAATCACTTCGGCCTCATCGCCGGTGCCAATGCCCGAACCTGTGCCGATACCTATCTCGATGCCACCGCGTGCCGAACTAATGGTCAGAGCATTGTCACTGCTCAAGTACTGCTCAAGTTTATCGGTGCCGCTGTGCAGATGCAAATGGATCTGGTTCTGGTTGACAGTGGAATAGACGTGCGGATACAGAACCATTGTGGGTGGACCCGTGTGCGAAGCGTACTGTGATTGTGCTGCCCCACAGCTGCTGTACTGATAGTTGTTGTAGCCGTTCCAGTTGTTGTAGGTGGGCGGAACGGCTGTGTATGCAGCGGTGGCCGGGTTAAGGGTGTCCAGATCGGCTTTGGACGCAAAGCCAGGACTTCCGGTGGTACTTGCGACCGATTGATGGTTACCGCCACCGACGACTGCGGTTGCAGTGGCAGCGGTCAGTCCAGCATGGTGGTAATCGGTGGGACAAAACGGCTGAATGTCTGTGTAGAAAAAAACATAATTTTAGTGGTTATTTAAGAGGAATGTATAAAAAATGGATTATTACGTGTTAAAAATACAAAAGAAAAAACTAAAATATCCAGTTATTCACTATGGAAAAATTCAAAATATTGAAAAAAGCCTACGTTTTTCTCAAATTTTTTAGATGTTTTTTGTGTTCAATATTAAAACAAAAGTTTTTATTTTTGATCGGATTTAGGTTAGATACTATCATGGTGGGTTCATCTAGGGTTCTCAGGTTTCTCCTAGTTAAATCCAAAAAATATAAATTATGTTAAATTAGTTCTCGCTTTTTCGGAAATAAACAAAAAAAAACTGATGTTGATGAATAGACAAGAAATTATTCCATATTTTAAATCATCGACAACATATTTATACTATTTATTAATTTTGATATTTTTTTGGAAAGAACGTAATCTGAGTCAAAAGACCATGATGGACGGATGAAAGGTTAGATTAAATGCTGTTAAAAAATAATATCATAATAATAAGAATGTATTTCAATAAATATTATTGCCTCAGTTTTAAATATTATATTGTACAGAATTTTGACCATGAAATGTTTTCTCTTAAGGTTTGAGGTCATATCTTTACTTATATCCTAAATTTATACATAATGATGCATTTCTAATACGTTATGGATATTTAATAATTGTTTAATTATATATTTTGCTTAATGATTTGTTTTAATACTGGGTTAGTATTTTAGCCTGATACATCTAAATATCTGAAGAAATATTTCACGAGATATTTAGATTTATTTTTATTTTATTTTAGGTTAAAACATTCACCCGGTATTGGAAGATTGTGATTTTTTAGATTTGGCTTACGCTTGTATCTTAATAGATTATTTTATTATTTGAAATATAATCAAATGTATTGATCTATATACAAACAATTGATAATAATAATAATAATAATCTTACCTGATGGTATGTGAAAATTGGAATGATGATCCACGATGTTGCTTCCATCGTAGCCGTATGACGACGGCGTTTGTTGCATGGACGAGTATGGCGGGTAGGTTGTACTCGAACATCCGGTCCATTCGGCGGCTCCCATGAGATTATTTTCTGAAAAATTAAAAGGTTTTTAAAAAAAAAAAAAATAATAATTTAACAAGATTTCAATTGTTTGTATAATTGAACGTTTACAATGGTTTCATAAATAAAAGCTTCTTTCATACGAATGTCTTGAAAGTTTCTCAACATTTATTGTGTTGACCAAGGAGCATTGGGATGGAAAAGGGATTAGCCGATCACGATATTCTACAGAGCAAAATGATCTCAACCCAATTTCCAGACAGTTGTATTGTACAGCGCGCATAATTGGTTGTTTCACACGATAACTCAACCGAAATTATATTAGGGTATGATTTAAATTAAATGAAACCCTAAGACATAGTGTATATTTATTTAAAATATACAATAACAGACACGCACGTTCTCGGACACTATACAATATTGATAAATTTCGGTTAGGTCAAGAAGATATACCGTGGTAAAATAAAATAATGTAAACTTAACAAATGCACCAAGCATCGCCACACGCACATGCAATTTTGCGTTTGCACTTCTGCACGCATTCATTCCAACAACAAAGGCACAAGGAAGTACTCGCAAGTGCACATTTATAAGCGAGATGTGCGTCTTCTGTTAAAGAAATTGACGCAAAAATGACTTTGAAAAAAAACGCAGTATTTTATATTACTTATTATAATATTCATAATACCTTATGGAGCATATCGATTTCAATGCTACATGTACTGTACACTCAAGTGCCGTGTTGAGGATTGCTCGCTCGCGCGTACTTTTATAACATATATAAAATGTGTGCGGTGGATTTTTTTTGCGCGTACTTGTGTACGCAAACGGTGTCGCCGTTAAGGTAATCATCGAATTACACAAGTGCGATCGAGTTTTATTGAAAAACGTAAAGACAAAAATATTCCAATACAGGTAAATAGATAAAATATATAAGCAAAGATATAGATATATACTATTACTATATTACGTGCATTGTGCGTGCTCGCATGCCGGTAAATTAATATTAGTCTACAAACCGACCGACGCGACGGAACGCAACGCTCGAGCTCTCAGCTCGAAGCAGCATAATGTGTGCACCATGCAAAATTGCATTCTGCGGGTTTTTTATTACATTAGGAAAATTAGATATCGACATATTATGTTTTTTTCTATATCTAATCTAATAAATATGTATATACCATATTTATAGACATATAAAATATATATATATATATATAACATATTTAAATTCCGATCTGTGTAAATTGAGAAATAACGATCCAGTGTTGCGCCGCAAAGATTTTATAATTTTATTCATTTTTCACTATTTGTTTTTAGTTAGATTGAAAATAATGCGTCTTTTTGTAGAATTAATTTCCGCTTCAGTGGTTTTCTGTTTTCCAAGACATAATCGCGAGGCTGAAGTTTTATTGTACAGGGGAATGCCATTGTTTTTTTGGATTGGAGTTATTGTGTTTTGTTGAGATAGTTTAGCGATAAACATAACCTGAAGGAATGTGGAAAATTGCTTAGGAAAAATTGTATATAGTTTTCTAAGATTTTATGAACTAGCATTAGACAATGATTTTTGGATGGTAAAATTGTATGGCTAACAATAAAGTGTGCCCAAAAATATCAAAATTGAATAAAAAAACTTTATTGTTATACACAAATAAATTGCGCCAAAATAAATGTTTAAAAAATAAAAAAATAAAACACAAATATTTCCAAAACATATTAAATCAAATCAAAACAATTGTTTATGTAAACATTTTTTTTTTTGGGTAAAACATTTTTTTTAGATAACAACCTTTTTGTATTAAAAATATTTATGGAAACAGACATTTATTCATGGTTAAACTTTTTTCTCTCGGTTTAATTTTTTTTTGTTATCCTAGAATGTGCCAGAGAAATCACTCTCTCAAATTGTATAGATTTACGTCTACACTAGCTTAGTTGCTGGAATGTGTTTTAGAATCTGTCACGCCACAACAACGTTGATTTGGGTCCCAGGCCACTCAGGGATCCCCGGCAACGAGAACGTTGACACCCTAGCCAAAAACAGTAGCGATACCATTTACAATGGCCCGGACCCCCCGTCAGCATTTCATCAACCCTCAGCAAAAGCTGGATAAAGGAATAGAGTTTTAGAATATATTGTAGAGTCTCCAAACTATTTCTAAAGAAACCATGTGCCACAAAACCCAATTTGCGCTCATTCTTGGGCGAAAGGATTTAGGCCTAGTCTGCGTAATCCTTACAGGACACTGCAGACTAAAACAACTGTCTGACAGCCCAAACTGCGGTAAGTGCGGTGAGATTGAATCTTCGATCTACTTCATATCAGCATTCCGGCACTCTGCTACACCAGCGCCAAAACTCTCAGTGTGTTCCGGATTCCTCCAGACTCACTCCATCTACTACAACTCGCGAAGATAGCAGAGTTTGCCAGTAAATAAAGCTGTGGACAACCAATCCTGAACCCGGGTCATAATACAATCAGCCAATCACTTTGGCATGAGTGCTGAAATCGCCTTCAAAGAGTTTTTGTTTACGACCAACGTCAAAGTAGTTAGGGATTACGTTATGACAGAATTGTCCCTAACTGCAATTATGATAAATGTCAGTTGGAAAATTAATCCTTAAATCTGACAATAGTTAGTACTTTTTACGTCAAAATTTAAGCA
>JAAAKO020058389.1:0-25082 GCA_010015015.2 Bolitophila cinerea | reverse complement strand
AGAAAACGCGATGTATGCTCGGTTATACAGAGTCATTCGGTGCGCTATGAGTGTATGTACACAAGTTGTGTATGTGTCGTGTTTGTTACGTCGATAAGTACCCTATCTAGCATTCCTGTGTTTATACTTCAATGGTAATCGCATTGAGCAGTTGCGACTGTGTTTTTGTTACCTTTTCACAGTCGTCAACTGAAACTTTGGCAACTGCTATTGCCAAAGTCACAGTTCAGCGCTCACTTTTTGGCTGCTCCACAAATATTGCCAATTGGCTTCGGATTACTATCAAATTATTTTTACTTTATAGCTATCTGTAAATAATAAGAAATGCCCACTTTAACTTTTTTTGTTTGGTCCGAAAATTGTTTTACATAATATCGCAAACTTAATGCCAAAAAATATCACAAATCGTACGATTTTCCGATTTAGATTAGGATTCGGATAAAATTTCGTTTGAAGAGTCTTGAACACTTCCTAAAAAATATGGCTTCCACGATACATATTACCATCAGGCTTTTTGGCATATGGCTTATGGGATTTGAATACAAATTCATTTTAAAAGTCTTAGGATGAGGTGGAGAACCATTCCTAACAATAAAGGACTACCTCCCTAAATGTTTCCATCAGCTTTTTGCCATAAAACTGGTGGATTGGTATTAAATTTCGTTTTAAGGGTCTTGAAGAGCAACCTTTAAAAGGTTGTTTTACTAAAGAAATATTTAAAAATGTGTTTGTTATAGGAGGCAGTCTATTTTTAGGAAGTGTTCCAAAAAATATACATAGCTAATCCCAATTTTAAAAATAGTTCCTCCTCAAGACCTTTAAATGAAGTTTGGCCAATTCTAAGTTAAAAAAGCTGTCAATTCACCGCTTTTTGGCCTTGGGATTGAACTTAGTTTTAAGTATATTTTTTGGTTGCGATTCGTACCCAAACCGAACCCAATATATTTTTAGGATGGGTTCGTAAAAAAGACTTAAAACTAAGTTTCATCCTAATCCTACCAGATTTACTCGTTTGTCCAAAATCATAATGGGCATATTTAAGGAAAAAGTCATATATTTTTAAAAAGGGTTCCTCCTCAAGACCTTAAATGAAATTATTCTAATCCCAATTGAATCAAAAAGCAGTGAATTGATAGGTGGCGATTTGTACACCCAAACCGATTACATGAACGCAAACTGATACTAAACTGCTACTTTCGATAGTTGGAATATAAAAATTGACTGTTTGGTTGATTACATGAACTGTCGTTAAGTGAGACCAACTGTTGAAATTAGCAGTCCGTGTATTCGTAGCCTTAGTCATGATAACTAAAATTTATTTAGTTTTTTTTTATTTGGGAAATATTTTTTTTAATAGGAACGAATTATTTTAACTCTTTAAAAATACAAATAGCCATTTTAAAGCTATTTCATGGACCAAATATTTATATGAAATTATGAAATTTATTAAGAAAATTTGAAAAAAAAAACAAGAATTTACGTAATTTAAAAAAAAAACTCAAAAGCTCCAATGATGAAATTTCTAGGAATGAAAGAAGAGCTTATCAGCTAAAAAACGAGTTATTTTTCATAGAAGGTATATATTTTTTAAGTTTGAGATTAGGGAATTGCGTTAATTAAAATTCAATAGTGTTATGTTTTTAAGTGGCTATTGTTGTATCTTCATTTTTTTTATTATTACCGATTTCTGTATCTATTAACAAGTTTCTTTAGTGAATATATAAGTAACTATTTAAAAATTTTGAATGCCAATATTTTTCCGGTCACTATAGATATTAAATTAAAATCTGGACAAGCAAAAGGAAATTATTTTTCGGACAAATATCTCAAATATATCAGGCCAAACTAACGTGATTCGAAATAAAGCTTGCCAAAGGAAACTATAATATTCCTGTACATAATATGGGGTCTAATTACGATAATATTAAACCTATACTTATCAGATCAAATATTGCATTTGTACTTTAAGCTAAATGCATGAGAGGCTTCTTTTCTATTTCCTAGGCGCGCACTTGATTTCTACATGCATAAATATATGTTTCTACATAATACTCGTATATTCTATAAGCGGCTGGGGTGCTATCGATAGCACAGAAATCATGTTTACCGCCTAGCCCGTTTTCCGTATGGTTTTTACAAGTAATAATCGTACGGTAGTACATTGTTCATTATACAAATCGCGTATATACGGTCTTTACGTGCAGCTAAATATAGTGTTTCACCGCCACGGAAACGCATATTATGAATTATGCGATGTCGCGGTCGCACAACAGTGTGGATACGGTATTATACGCGTGCGAGGAAATTCCTTCGAGCCAAAGCGGTTTTGTCACAAAATTTTATTTTGATGCTGTTGTTGTTGTTGTTTCTTGTGTATTAATATGTGCAATTAATTACATAAAGTCGCTGCTGTGTCGCGCTTTTACTCAAATATATACAACACAGTTAACGTAAGCAATCATATTATACTCGTATTCGTATGTATATATTGTAATACTTTATTTATGAAGGCGATTAAAGTGTTTCGATTAAATAATATGTAAGATGTAAAAAAAGACGAAATCAAAAATACGAAATTTGCCTGATTTATAACGTCAAAAGTTCACATTCGAAATACGTGGATTTCGTTATATATATTTTTTGGCAAATACTCAGAAATAGTTCCATAATAAGAACAGCCAATAAAGAATTAATTTAAAGAAATATTGTGCTTTGTAAGTCTACACCATTTAAAAAAAAATCCTTCAGTTTACAAAACATTTTTTTATTGTATCACTTCGTCAAAAGAATCTACTTTGAGTTTTGTACTTACTCAATCCTTCCGAAAAAAAATCGAAACCGTAAAAATACGAATTGGGTCAAGTTCTAAAACATCAACTCTGGATAGACCAAGTCAATACGGTCACAATCAATGGTCTTGAGACGGCTGTAAAGCTTCTCATTAAAGACCTTCGTATAAGTCCTATGAATTCTCATGCTCTCTTAGAGTTATGAATATCCTTGTCTATCCAGAAACTCCGGAAGCTGGGCAGAAAGTCTTTTAACATGTTTCAAAAGAATGGATTGACTGTAAATGTTTTTCCACTACTCAGAGAACCTATAAAGGAGCAAAACGCACCTCTTCGGTGGATTTCTGTGGGAAAATCGAAGCTATTAAACCATCCTCGAGGCTTCGTCGGGCAGATCTCGAAAGACTCAGCCGTAAAAATGTATTTTAAGGGCTAACGGATGGCTTTTAGACCACTTCTAAAAAAAGAAGTAGCAGTTTGCTTGCTGGGGGCACACTTCCCTGAATGTGAGCACCTGCAGGTTTCCACGGCAACTTTTTGATTCTTTTTGTCACCTGTGTCTGTGGCTCTTCCGGGAACTGTCGTCTTCCATCATCAGCGAAGATAAAATCGAATGGGTGATGATTAATACGTTTGCACCGTATCAGTAGCCTGGAGAGGACGAGATTTTCCCTGCTGTTCTGCACAACAGCTGGGGATTTATTATAAGTCCTCTATATGAGATTTTCAAAGGATGCTTGGCCTTTGGTTATATGCCCAGGTGTCCGGGAATAATGCTATTGTAGCGTTTATTCCTAAACTAGGTCAGTCTATAACTATGTAACTACCAAGTCGTTTAGAACAATTAGTATGACCTCATTCTTCCTCAAAAGTCTCAAACGTATTATTCATAGTTTCATTAGAGATGAGATCTTAACTGATTATCCCTTCCACGTCAATCAGCATGCCGCAAAACTAATAGATCAGCATATGCTTTAGTGACAAGGACAAAAAAACACCTACATGACAAGGAAATGGCCGCTCTATGCTTGACAAAAAGAGCTACTCCTCAGGGAGGAGTTATTCCCCTCTGCTATGGAGTAAGATAGTCAATGACCTCATTGTCATAATGAGAGGGGCTTTTATACCCCGGTTATCCTTTCAGGAAAATATGCGAGCGTTCTGCGTGATCTTATATTGTGAAGGTTTAGGTTTTTCGATTAGCGCCGGGAAGACTAAAACCATTCTATTCACCTGAAAAACCAAGATCAAAGGACTTCGTCCAATCAATCTGGTTACAATGAAGTCAAGAGAGTTTCAAAAGTTAAATACCTTATACTAAGTACAACTAACTTTTCTGTAAAGACCACCTGGACTACAAACTTACCAAAGCTACCAACCTATTTTAGCAATGTCGGAAGGCTTACGGTAAATCTTGGGGGTGTCCCCCAAATTGGTCCACTGGTTCAACTTAGTCATAGTTAGACCTCTTGCATTCTACCCCTTCTATTGTGTAGTGGCAGAGAGCGTGAAAGGTATCGGCAACAACGCAATTAGAGACTGGTTTGCATTGGTATATCAAGTGCCATGAGAACCAGTCCTATACACGCCTTCATATGGAGCAAGACCATCACTGTTAGGCCTGAATTTGGGATGCCGTCAGACTATGTAATTTTGGGTTTTCGCTTTGGTAGGAGGTTTAAAGTCAATTTCACCCGAGAGAGGATTAGACACGCGGTACACTCCCTTCACTAGATGGTATGGTTTGAAACACCAACGTTTCTCCCAAATAGGGATTTTCTGGCACTTCCATTCACTATTCCAACCTTCACACTAAAGATATTATAGTTATATTATGTTTCTGTTTTCCAAGCAGTGTTATATGCCATCCTCTTCTTTTTTAATTCTGCGTGAGAACGAAGGAGATGCGCCTGTCCTTTTTTGTTTCGATAGTCAAGCTGCCCTGAAATTGCTGAGCGCTCCCATATTCACTTTTGAATTATTGCTTAACTGTTGGCAGGTGCTACATGAACTTTCTCTAAGGTCTTCTGTAAGCCTGATGGTTTGGGTTCCTGGTCACTCGCTCGTTTTACTGGACCAGAACCGGCCATCGGCGCTGTATCATCGTCATTTAGGAAAACGTGGATGAACAGTCATGATGAACAGCCAGCTGAAACACTGGGTCTCCAAAAACGGGTGCGGTATCCTCACCGGACATTGCCGACTAAACAAGCACCTGCATCGGTTGGCTCAGATAGCCCAGGTGCGGGGAAATTTAATCTTAGATTATTTTTTTCGCCGATTGTCTCGGGCTTGACATCCTTCATCCACTCCTACAAGATTCCCCTTAACTCGCTCCGCCGTCTTCCTCTTAAAAAGATTGCGGAGTTTGTCAAGAGATTGGGTCGATTCTCGGAGGTCGACTGACTCTAAAATATGAGTTATAACACAATGTGCCGATTCAGTGGCCTACAAGCTGAAACTATCTTTTTAAGACGGTCTTCCTTCCCATCATCATCATTTATTTTGCATCAATCGTTAGCACTTATTTTGAATCAATACTCCATTAAATTCTTAGCAACAATAAATACCGCAAAATTCAATGCAAAATGTAATTATATAGATTATAGATTATAATAAACAATTAAAATTGTATTAGAATTCTTGTCACGTGCAAAATATGCACATAAAAACCGCGTATAAACGGTGTTTTCCCGGAAAAATGCAAATCCGGGCGGAATTTAAAATCGTTTTATCTCAGCCGATGATGCTTCTAAGAAAATCTAATATAAATTCCTATCGAAATAATAATAATAAAGTATATAAATGCACAAACACAACCATTTCTCAACTTTTAAGTGGATCTGTTGTAATGCAGCATCGCAACCTCAATCGTGCACCCGCCGCGCGCTGGCTGCTCTGCATACACAGCTGATTATGCGAGCGCGCATGCACGAGGCTAATTACTTTTATTATTAATTGCACATATTTAAATCATACGTTTATAATAGGTTAATATTTTAATGTTGTTTGTATATATAAATTTATAAATGCGTGTATGCGTTTGTGTTTGTTTATTTGCGCCGATTTGCAGCACAACCGGTGCGGCTACCTGTGTTTGAGGCAGGTATATATATACAGTATATATTTTGCAATCGTGGTGCGTTATGTGTGCGCGCTCCGAAGAACAGCTGTGCTGCGCGCAGTCGCGCTTGCGCACGATACGTATTACATTATATTAAAGAGCTTTATTTAGTGAATGCGCACTATAGCACAAGCGATTATGCAAATACGCGTTTAATTAATAAAATGCAAGTTATTAGACCGCGCGCGCACGAGGCTTTTATTAGATCACATTCGATTAGGCAGCGACTGACAAAATGCGTGCGCATGATGGTGGAAGTGTAATTATATTACGCTGAATATATTATAATCTTAGATACAGGGTGTCCCACCTTATGAGAGAAATATCTGTACCACGTGTTTACCACGTGTTGCTTGGTTCATTCTGAGTAAAAATATATATGGGTAAGGGGTGCGCTTTTCAACACCCACTGAGATACCGGGTGTTTAAAAAGTTATGTTTAAAATGGTATGTACCAACACATATTTATTTTAATTTTGTTAATAGTTTTCCCAGGGCAATTTTATAACTTATTAAATTATTAACATATCGCTTTTTAATTAGAAGTTATTACTCTTCAAAATCAAGTTTTGAATAATTTGTTTGTACTTTTTTTATAAAAATGCATTTTTAAAAATAATAACAGATAATATATATATTTTTTGTTATTTCGATGCTATATAAAATAAATACAGAAATTTTTAATCTAGACTTTACCTTTTTCTAGATATTCACTATCAAAATTAGTGATTTTAATCTAAAAAATGGACTATATGTTTGTTTTTTCATTTAATGTTATTAATTTTCAATTTAGGTACTAATAAACAATGTATTTACTGGAAAACAGTAAAGTTTAGATAAAAACTTTCTGTATTCAAATTATAGGTGAAATTATAGCTAACCAAAATACCTTTATCTCCTGTATCTATATCCCCCACTCATATATTTTTTTACTTAGAATTAACCAAGGAACACGTGGAAAAAGTATTTCCCTCATATGCTGGGACACCCTGTATAAATTTTAATATATTTTTAAATATTGATCTTAATATTGTATATATTGTATTATATATCCAAGTTTATGGCAAAAACCATGTGCAACGTATATGCGCATGCGCACGCGTGACTTCCACAGAACTCGCGGGAGAAAGTTTGAAATGCATATGAAACTGTGCGCGCGTTTGCTCGAGTGTCAGAGATTCTGTTTTCCAAAAAGAGCGACCAAACGAAAGAATGTGCATATTATAGAAACAAGATACTTGTATTTTGTATATATACAAGCATACATATATATTTGAGTGTGTGTGTGTGTGTATTGTAGTATACCGCACTCAGAGGAATGCCGCGTGTGCCCGATAAATGATTGTGTTGATTGTTCCCTGACAAATAATTACCGTGATTTACAAGGTTTTTTTTACTTCTCCTAAAGACTCGCAGTTGCGCTAAGCGGCTGTTCTCGCGTCGACATTTTTATTTTCTGTTCAAATCTGTGTATATAACGCACACACACACACTCACATATTATCTGAATAAACAACTTTAAACCCGTTGTTTATTTTGTTGATTTCCTGCGTGCAACGCGCAATCGCGGAATACATCATGTAAATGGGTTGTATTATTGTATTTATTTATATATATAGTTATATAAAGGCAGAGTCTGAGCTGCGGCCGGCTAGGCGCAGTGTTTCGACCCTCGCGTCACCCGTAAATGAGTCATCCAAAGCGCACCGTGTGTCCTAATGTTGTATTGTATATGTATGCGCGTAGGATTACATAAACTCTCGCGCGCATTGTCTATATATGCGTAACGTGTATAATATAATAATAATAAAATTTCTCATGCGTGTATTATTTCAGCAAAATTATATTTATGTGATTTTCATAGCGGCGATCACGTTGTAGGTCGAAATAAATACAATGCATATAGAAGGAGAAGGATATACGAACTTCCAGTGCAGATATTATTTTGTTATTGAGTAATTTGATGACGATGTGTAGGGCGTTGATATCTAAATATATTACCTAAACAAGTTGAAGTTGGGACAAAGATAAAAAGCATATATTATGTTATAAAAATTGTCGCAAAATCAGAAACAGCATCAGCATCCAATAAATTATAGTTAGAAATTATTTTGGAGTCGCAAATATCAGAATTAGACAGGATGACCACATTTACAAATTCAGATTTTCGGCATCAGAAATAAAATTCTGGTTCTGACGCTGATTTTGATTTATGCTCTACATATCGCATTATATAAACAAAAGGAAGGTCTAGACCAGGCCTGTCCAATCGGGCCATTTTTAATCCTTGTAAATTATTCTCGGGCCGCATATAAAATCATTATTTAAATCTGCAAGTATTGTGGCACGGAGCTGCTCTTCGATAAAATTGAAATATCTTCTTTCGAAAATAGGTAATTTTTGCAAATCGATTTTCAAATGATAAGAGCTTCTGAAAAATTATACGGCATTATGTTTTGAATTTATTCAGGGGTTAAAATCAAATTAGAAAACAAATTGTGCCCAAAATATATTTTTTTGTTACAATGAATAAAGTAGATTGATAGTAGCTCAATAGATTATGCATCATGATAAATGGGCTTCGAAACGATGCTTAGTAAAACTTCAAAGGATTGAAGCAATGTAGGACAACCTTGATAGGGACATCTAAAGAACATTTGTTAGCAGTATAGCTGAGATTGAACTGTTCGTGTTATTGGTATATTATTTATTACTGCTCATAACTGTTTTTTAATACGCGCATCTATTTGGGCACATTTTTGATTTAATTCGGTGAGATTTTTGTATTAAATTGAATACATTAGTTTGGGCATAAACATTTTCTTTTGATATAATTTTTTATTTATTTTGGGTACTTTTTTTGGAGACTTCCCTTTTTTGTGAATAATTTTGAATTTATTGATACACTTTATTGTAAGCCTTTTGTAATGTAATTAAATAAGTAATAACTTTCTGTACACGGAAATGGTTTCCACAGTAATATCATTTGTGTATGCATAAATCCAATTATATTGGGCGTTACATGGCCTCCATTGATTCAAGATTATGAAATTTTTTTTGGGTTGAGTTGAATTTATTGAGATAAATCAATTCATTCGCAATTGTTCCAATTTGTTGTTAGTTACATTCATTGAAATAGATCAACTTTTTTGCATTTGATAAAAAAAAAATTAATTGAATTTGTTAAACTTTTCCTCTTGATAATGATGGCCGACACATTTTTATAGCCGATAGTATAGGAGATTAGCTCCGTTCAATGTTAAAATATTTTCTGTTAATTTGTAGGAAAAATTATGACAAATTAAGGACAAAAAATCGATATAAATAAATAAATAAAATCTGACAAAAAATTATTACGAAATCACGCATACTCATGTAATACTTAAATAAAGTGTTATCAATTACCTACTAAACAATCTAACTGTAGGGTTTGCCTAAGTTTTTTATTTCAATAAACTCACCTCTGGGGTAACTCAGCTACTCAGCATATACCCATAATAACCGTGTACACTTGTGATTAAATAACACACGAGTGATAAATATTTTAAGTAATTATACATTTCTATATTTTATATGCATTTCATCATTTCAAAAAGAGGGGGCCGACCGTATCCGAAGGAGACTAACCAATAAATACAACAATAAAATAAACACTTTGAACTTGAAACTTTCGTATATATATACATTCGTATAATTTATTGTGTTATTTATATAAATATTTAATCAATCATGTCTGATGTATTTAATAAATATACAAATATACAAATCTATAAACTCGTAAACATGCGACATTGACATCCTACGGAATTTTACATCAATACTATTGAATGAGGTTTATTATGTTTTTTAAACTAATTTAATATTTGTATTATGTAGGAAATTAATCAATGCTGTCAGACATCATAATATAAAGCATATTAATAAAAAATGCATATATTCATTTTTTGTTAATCGGTTATTTTTATAGTTTTTTTTTGATCCAATCAAGAATTTGAATTTTAAGAAAAATATAGTTTTTATATTTTTTTAAGTTAAACGAATATCTAACATATATTCTCAAATTCCATTTTCCACAATTTCCAAGCCTTAAGTTCAAAACGATTACATTCTTATCTCTCATTCCAATTGCTAGTCGTAAGAAAAAAACGCAAGAAAATATTTCATTATTAGGTGGTCCACAAACATTATTTTACATTTTTGAAATAATAAAATATTTTAAATAAAGCCAAAAATGTTAAATTCCATTTCCTGTAAAATGTACAACTAAAACTGCTTAAATTATGTTTTTTTTAATCAAGGAAAAAATACAGTTCTATTTACTTTAAACATTGCGTATATATGTATAATTGTATATCATACATAAGATACAAAATAAATAATAGAAAATAATTTATTAAATACACACAACAATCCATAAAATAATAATATATCAAATTAATAGAACAAAAAACCTTGAACGAGCGCGCGCACCAAGCAAGTGCGCGGCAGTGTACATAGAATATAATTGTTCCGCGAGCCTATTATAAAATAACTTGCGTGGCGAGCAATGTGTGTATTTTAAACGCCTAGCAATATTATCAGAATATACTATATAAATTATATGTTATATACACTTTACTCAGCTGCCCCGCAATTGATGTACTCAACACAAATACTTATACGCACTATGCGTTTAAGAAAACAAGACGTTTGCGATCATTAAAACTCCCTATATACATTGTAAAATTAAATTATAGCTATATACGCGAATAAGATGAGAAAACCCTCAAACCCTGCAATTTAAACGACCTTCGATTTTTATATCATATATCCACCCAGAAATGCACTTGATTTATTTGAAAATAATTGGCTTTCCCGCAAATAAATGCGCGGCGGGCGCTTATACTAAAACAAGAGAACGTACTATATATAATATATACATTCATTTAATCCAAAAGAGTGCACAAATTAGTCCACAATGCGCAATAGTGTCGCTAAGCTCGCGATTATTATCTAATTAGAGTTTAATTTATGCGGTTTCTTTGTGCGGCGGCTATGTGCTCTTTAAAAAATGTACATGCGGAACAAATAAGCGCACACAACTGAGTTTGAGCCGCCGCCGTCGCCGTTGCATAGCGGCGGCCCGAGCGTGTACTAATTGATTTGTTAACCTTTGTTAAAAATTCTATAATTAGATTGAATTGAATTAATCAATTACTGGGCAATTAGAGGCGCGTTTCGATGCGTTTTGTTTATAGTGCGCGCGACTGGGTAATTGTGCATTTGCATCGGAAAATGGGAGGGCTTTCATTAATTTAAGTGTGCATTATTTAAATTAAAATTATATACTAATTCACGCATTCGCGAAGTCCTCGAGTGCTGAATCATCAATAACCGTAAATAGTTGTTAGTATTATACTAATTCGAATTATTCAGTCTATTAGGTATTCAGCTTAGTTTGGATTGTTTTTTTGAGCGCTGTGTTTAAGGACACATCTGATCAAAAGTAAAATTGGCATTTGATAACGTATGCAGTGGCTTAATGGGTGAGATGACATAAACCCCACAGACATAAGGTCGTCTGTTTAAAATATTTATACAATTATAAAAAAAATATCACATAATAATAATTAAAGGAAATATTTATATATCGAAAATATATTTACAAATACTACGATTTTATCATTTAGAATTTTAAATTCTGAAAATGTAAGTGGTTTATTTAAAGGTCAGCTCAAAAAAACAGGCAAAAACTGCCCTAGAATTTTTCGAAATAAGGTTTTCCGGTGTTTTTTATTGGTAGCATATATAGCTACTCGAAATATGTGACATATAGGATGGATTCAAGATGAAATCGCACATCGTTGTATGAAGATCGGAAGTGAGGTTTTATTTATTTGATTTTAATAGCATATACATAAAATAATACCCATAACTTTACTTTTCGAGATATTGTGGTGTTACATGTTGGCCAAATGGCGAGTGACGTTGGTTTTGAAAAATAACCGAATATTTTCTTTGAAATTTGCAGTTTTTTACAAAATAGAGTAAATTTTCATAAAAAAAATATTTTTTTATGATAAAATATTTTTTAAATGGCCGTAAAATTAAAAAGTTACACTTCAATATCATATTAAACATACTTTTTTTTTAAATAAACTACATGATTTTTTTTTAAAATGACCGTAAAAATTAAAAAGTACTCTAAAAAAACTGTATTTTTCATATATTTATTTTTAAACTTCAACGTTTAAGCATGTTGCAAAAAGTGAAGTTTTAAAGTTTTTTTATTGTATATTTAAAAAAAACTTTTTTTAATTACTT
The DNA here is from genome assembly GCA_010015015.2 of Bolitophila cinerea. Classification (NCBI taxonomy): domain Eukaryota; kingdom Metazoa; phylum Arthropoda; class Insecta; order Diptera; family Mycetophilidae; genus Bolitophila; species Bolitophila cinerea. Next base: position 12,866 of record JAAAKO020058389.1, on the reverse strand, counting down.
CTTAATTTTTAACGGCAATTAAAAAAAATCAGTAAAATAACCTTGGTTTATTTTTCTTTTAAAATTTGCAGCCAAAGAAAAAAGAATATTCTCTTCATTTTTTGCAGGATACATGATTTCAAAACGTATGCGATTTTACGTAAAATGCATCACAGGCATTAGTTTTACTGTACACAGCCAACAAAAAAAATAAAAATAGCATATTTTAAATGTTTACTGGGTCCGAATTATATTAGTTTTTTGTTATTTTATAATGTATATTGCATTTATTTCCGAAAGAGATTCTATGATTTTAAACTGCTAATTTGCCAAGAATAAATGTTCTCAATAAATCACTAACAATCTAGTGTCAAAATAATAGGCATATTCGGTAAAGGGTGTCCAGAAATAATGGATTAGGTTATTTTTTATAGCTGTATATCATAAGCAGAAAATATGATCTATACATAAATATAAATGCATGTAATCATACAAATGTGCTCATTTATTATTAAGTGTTATTTTTTGTTTGCCTGCAATATTTATCTAAAATAGAACATGAAATTTCTTAATTGTATTTATTCACAGCCATTTTTGAAAAAAAAAAATTGCAGCCAAACAAAAAATTACACTTTTATTTATTGCAGAATGTTTAATATTACATTGAAGTTTTTTAAAAATATATATTTTTTTAAATTAATTTTTAATTTTTAACGGCCATTTAAAAAAATATATTTCAGTAAATTATCTTTTTAGTTAAAAAATGTGTTCCTAAAATAATGTGCACTTAAAATTAAAAAAAAGTGCAACTTTGAGTTTTGAATTTTTGTTAATTGTATAAATAAGCGCAACACGGTAAAAATTTGGTGGACAATATTACATTTTATGTTGTATGCCAAATTGGTTGATGACAATATCGTGACAATGACAATATACCTTTCCGTTCCACCTATTTTATTTTAGTAAATCTGTTTTATTTATAAACAAAAGCACTTCCCACTGATGCACACGCATGCTTTCCGGTTTGGGAGCACGTTATGCTATTTCCAACCGCACAAATTCTGGCGCCGCGACGCGCGACGCGCTTGCAATTTAAAACCCGCGCTTAAATACAGTATTATGAATATGTATTATAATATACGCATTCGCAATTTATCAAATTAATTACTTTCGAATGTGTGTGTGAGTGTGTGTTGCATGCGCGCTGCGCTAAGCCTCCGTGGCATTGCCGTCGACGCATTAATTAATGTCGTTGCGCTAATACATGCAGTCAGTGTCCGCGCGCATGCGCGGATGCGCATTTGATTGAATACTATGTATTTATACGCACATGCAAATGGTGGTCGGTCGAGACTCGAGACTCGGGAGTGCTGCCCCGATGATCATGACGCCCCGCGCACGGACGATGACGACGCTATGCGCTAGGCGGCCGGCGCGGCACATAGATCACGCGGCATTCTATTTTTGGGATGATATAACTCAATCAAACCTATTTTTGGGTGTATGTGTGCGTGCGTGCAGCAAACGACGGCAACGACGCGGACACGGTGCCTCCTCGACTGTTTGGTACACTCGAAAGCGCGTCGTCGATCTAAATTCCAAGATCCGAAATAATCGCAACAACGCATTGCACCGGGCATGCACATATTACACATAGAGTATGCGTGTAACTGTGTCTGTATGCAGTTTAGTGCACGTACACGAAATCATGCAGATGCATTTTCATTTTTTACTCACAAACACACACGCACACACTCTTAGATTTATAAAGCAATGCATATATATTCACTCCGAGAGCGCTTCAAGGTATATTATAAACTATTTAGTGTTTTATTTCCCTCGTTTCGCTCTCAATACAGCCGAGTATTTTGAGTTCAACCATATATATTTATAAATAAAACGCATATACACATACTATACATAGTGCGTATATATAATTAAACATATTATACTTATACGCTATTGCAATCGGCTAAATTGGTATGCTCTATGCTAAAAATAAGGCAATTGCAAATATTTCAAAGTATTTCCGTCGAGAGAGGCACGTAAGACTCATCGCAGACATTACCGCATAAGATTTAAATTGTACTATGTTCTATTATATACGAGTGTAATGATTATTTTGAGTTTTTTTATTATATCTATTACTTAAACTCAAGATAAAAACGATTGGACCTTAATAAGAGGTTGTACAAAAATAATCTGTAAAAACATGTGGTATGGCTATTTGAATTGTATTAGGAAAAATGCGCTGCTCATTTATTTGAACGTAAATCGTTAAAACATATCAAAGGTCTGCAGTACGCATTTCAAGATATAAAAATTATGAAATTGTAATACTTGTTTAATGAACATACATTGAAATTACCTAATATCGTAATGAATTTCCTTTTTTTAAATGGATGAAAAATATATACATTTCATCGTTTTTAATGAATATAGTTTTCAGTACTAACACAGTCAAAATGTAAAGTACTCAAATTAAAGATAAATTTCTTACTTTACGGGAAGAATAACAATTATTTTTTGAGTAAAATTTACGTCTTAAATGCTTCTGTATTGAGAGATTAATTTCATACCTTGTTTGGACAATTCTTACTTTTTTATAAAAGACAAATATCTCTTTGACCCACAAATGACCGTATAATTAGCTAAAGAATTACATGACATCCTCAAGATCCTTGAGAACGACCAAACTGGCTCTAAAATATGTTTTTCCTCATCTACCTAGAACTAAATTAAAAAAAAATAATTAAGCTTCATTTTATTTGCAGGCATTAAATTAATATAAAATTTAATGTATTTAAAATTTAAATCTTTGTATTTTTTGACACATAATAATATAAACTGGCTCTGAGACACAGGATATAGAACACCAGGGATCACAGTAATTATTTTGTAATATCTAGAGACTTAGAGACCAAACAAAATAAAAAGCAGACCACAATATAGATCAAAATGAGACTGAAAACAGAAACAATATACATTATACGTATTTACTTAAATATATAGGAAAAATATTGTTTACTTTAAGCAATGGCTTAAAAAAGGTGGGGATTTTCTCTTTATTTAGATGTTGCTAGAGTTTTTCACAAACTTTGAATTTGAGGGGGAAAATCAACATCCCTAAAAACAAGTGTTTTGCAAAGCTCAAATAAGAAATATAAAAAAAGTTATTCCCTAATATTTTGTTCTTTGAGAAATTTATTACGACAAGACAGAAGCAAATTTAAACATATATATAGATAAACAGATATATAGATGGCGCTGCCGTCAATTTACTCTGTTTGTGATCGCGATAAATATCTGGTATACGATGATAATTATATAGAGCAAAATATTTTTGCAATTATTGATCATAAATGTTTTGTTTTTTATTTAATAATAGATAGAGTTCAGAATTATTATTTTTAAGAGACTGTGGACTTAATTGTTTCCAATATCATTCAAATTTGTTTTTTTTGCTTTCAATCAATCAATCTTCTTTACTCTTAAAAGAATTATAAAAAAATATTTCCGTTCTGTTTAACTCGTCGATTCTCATTGTTTTCTGTAAATTCATTTTTAAATATTCGCGGTTCCAACAATTCCAATTTTCTACAAATTGAGAAACTACTGTCACCTTCATATAGTAAAATTTGAGTTTTTACTCATGAGATTGAATTGTAATGATTTTAATCAAATCTCTTAATTTTTATGTAAAAAGTTAAACAATTTGAACAATTTGATAAATTTTGGTCGAATTCTTTAAAAAAAATTGGACACTTCGGAGAAAAGGGAGGCCTGCAAGAAGGAGGTACTACCATGGCCTCCCTAAATAGTCCAAACTGCCCAATATTTTAAGCTTCTGACTAAAATTGCCCAAATTGTCTTACTTTTACATACAAATTAAAATGTTCGTTAGAAACAATTCAATCTTTAGTAGTTTATTAGCAATATTTAATAATAGAAAATCAGCTATTGGTAGATAAATGTTATCTAGATACAAATATTTGGAAAATGAGACTTCATAGATTAAATGTATATAATAGAGACTTTTAGAGACTTGGGCTGGAAATTAGAGTTCAAGTGTCTATAGACCACCTGTGATGTCTGGAATACGCCATTATAACTAATTTTGTATTTCTGTTGTTTTTTACTAAAAACTTTTTATAAAATAAACATACTATGGGAATAAAATCTGTCTTTATAAAATTATTGTTTATCATAAATCTTCTATTTAAACTTTGTAGGGTATGATGATTTACATAATAAATTAAGTATATTGTTCCAGCTAGACTTAGGAAAAATTTAAAAATGAAAAAAATAATTAATTTTTTTGAAGATTTAAAAAAATAACCTCTCTGGTTTGGCGAGATACTCTTTTAGTATCAGAATTAAATGTATTACATAATTTTCAAAGAATAAACATTAGGCCGAGGAATCGGTTGAACTTTATAAATAAACTAAAATAAATATTGAAAATAAAATATAAATATTTTTAATAATTCTTTAAATTTCATACATCAAAAAAGAAAACATTAAAATTCCATACCTGCAAACGCAGTTCTCACCCATTATTAAATTGTTGCGTGATCGACTTTACGGAAACTCCCATCAAATTGTCCCACGATTAAACGTATACACAAACATATGATTTAAAGATATGTCACGTAAACACAAATACTCACACACGAACACACTCACACAAAAAACACACGTACCAAACACACGTGAAACTGTACAGGAATATAAATCCAAAAAATATTTGCGCGCACGCACATAGAACGCCAAAAACCGGAATAAACCGTTATTTTTATTTAAAAAAAAGTATATATAAATTATAAATACATTCGTATAAATGTAAGCATATATATGTTCTATAGGTATTTTTATACACACAAATTATATTAAAATCACCAAAAATTCGCAGAGCGGTAAGGCAAGAAAAAAAGTCATTATAATAAATTTGGTTGTAAGATATTTTTATATTGTCGTCGGGTTTGGGAATGCGGTTTAAATATGTTTGCACATTTTCGAGAGTTATTTCTGGAACACAAATAACAATTGGTTGAGTGTTTTGTCGGATTTAATAAAGCGATCCGTTTTTGTTGGCTTTTATATGCCAAATATGTTAAAATTAAATTCAATTTGTTTGGGAGCTTTTTTTTAAGGAAGCCTCCAAAGGTTTTTTCTTCTTTTTATATAAAAATCGAGAAGTATTAGCATGTTGGAATATTAAAAATAAGTGAAAGTTAAAGAAAAAACTTAAGAGACTTTAATTTGGTTGTGATGTATATACAATATTGTTTTACACAATAATTATACAGTGTTTGAAGTGCTCCTTTCTCATTTCCAGCTGCCCGCCATATCCGTTCACATATATAGACAATTGACTCATGCCTTAATTCGTTTCGAACATGATCATTTAATGTTTAAACTATGCGGGCAAAAAATACAACCAATTTGAATTTACAAGAGATCCCGCCGCTCTTCAAAAATAATATACTAATTAGAAAAGTCGGAAGCGCGTGCATCCTCTTGATGGCTTGGCGACGCAAGCGCATAACATAATAATGGCATACTGCAAACGAAAATAGATCTCGGGCTCTCGCATATTTAAGACGAGAGATCTTTTCTATTTCAGTTAACGTGCGCTCGAGCGCTGCCGCCGCCGCATCACTTTATACATAAACAAGATATGATGCATCTCTGACGCGGCCTCTGAACGTTCACTGCGTCGCCGGCGCCGCGCCGCGCCGAGCTATTGGACGGACGCACGCGATTTAACAGACTCCTCCATTCAGCAGCGCAAATAATCTAAACGCTCTCGTAAAAAATAAACGTGCACACGTGCTTACAAACGTTATAATGTTATTGTATAAACATTCGTAAAATACAACAACTATATATACACACAAAAACATTATAAGATATGAATGGAATTTTTCGAGAGAAAAAGCGAATAAACGTGTGGCAAACTGCCAAAATATCTCACACACACACGCATACACACAAGTATGAGTACACATATGCTAAGACGAAAATATGGTAAAGATGCGGTAATATTTTTTTCTAATTTATAATAGTAGTAGACTGGGGACAATTGTTGGACATAGAACAGATGATTTGCAAAAAAATATTTTCACGGTCAGGGTTTATTATATAGAAGGTAATAGACATATGCAGCAAAGACATTTGCGACAAGGACTAATAAGGGTAAGACAAATGAGTCTAAGACAGATGCGGCACATGACAAATGTGGCAAACATTTTAGACATTTGCGGCACTTTTATTTCAGGCACATGAAAAATAAGGCGAGGCAATTTGGAAAATGAGGCACATGACAAATGCGGCACATTGTCAGCACAAATGCATTTTTTTATGAACATCGCATTTTAATTACTATAAAAATACTATTATTTTATATATATTTGGATGCGTTCGCGTTGTACATAATATAGTGCCGCATTTGTATTGTAATTTAAATGCGATGTACATAAAATAAAAAAGCCGCATTTGTCCGTGCCGAATTTATCATGTGCCGCATTTGTCATTTTGTCATTTTTAGAATAGTCTTATTTGTTCTATAACGCAAATACCATGTGCCGCATTTTGCAAAATAGCAGTGCCCCATTTGTTTGTGCCTCATTTGTCATGTGCCGCATTTGTAATTTTCTTATTTTAAGAATTACTGTGCCGCATTTGTCTTTGCCTCAAAAGTCCACCTCCCCATTGTTTCAACCATTTCAAAACATTAAGTTCAATTGAACAGATTTTACTTGGAAGATTGATCAATGCTATGCGGTCTGTTTTGAAATAATCAAATCAATTCCGGAAACGTTGAAAGTTTATTCAACAGTCGTCCAATTTGATTCTTAAAATGTTTAAAGTAACACTAAATAGAGCTGATTGGTCAGTACGCATCGTCTATAGGTTTTCCAATAGGGTATTTTTCGCATTGAGACTCCGGGCCTGAGATCAAATCTCCGGCTCCCGGGACGTGCGATCAATTATATTTCACATAATAATTTAATTATATTAAAAATTATAATTATTTAAATTAAAAAAATAAAAGCATCTACAATGGTTTGAAAAGGGTGGGTTTTTTCTATATTTTTTGTCTTTGGAAATCCCACCCCTAAAAATCATTTAAATATATGCATTTTTACCTTTAAACCCCTCTCACCCCTTAACCTTTGTACCTATTTCATTTTCATATTCGTAATCAGCGGATAAAAAAAAAATTAAAAATTGACAAATTTAGGGTCCTCGGAAATCGTAATATCGATCAGGGGCTCATTTCCTTGAATATTGTGTATAACATTGTTTACGTCAATGCCCCTAACTGTACATTTGCCGAAAAAAAATGTTCTGTTAAAAGACTAGTATAAATACCAACATATTTTTTTACAGGTAATGAAAAAGAGTACAAGCTCAGAACAAACTTTAAATGGTGTGGTTTTTCTCTACAATTTACTGTTTTTGGAATATCAGCCTTTAAACACTCCCAAAATCATTTAAAAAGAGACTATTTAAACCTTAAATCTCTCTCTCCTTTTTTCATGATTTTTTTATTTGTAATAAAGATACCATTCTCTATATCCCTAAAAAACTAAATTTTGCTTTGACCGCTAAAATGTAATTACGCTTAAATATTTATTTTATCCAATTAACACCACACCATTTTTTCTGTCTATTTTTGGTTATTGATCTGGGTGGTACATTTTGAAGTGTTGGCAACCCTATGCGTCCAATTTTTATATAGATAAATAGATATAAATATTTGGGATATTCACTTCTTAAAAAAGCACGTCGGCATGCAGGCCTCGAAGTTTGGGCGTATTATGCCTCCCCCAAGTATACTATTTATACTGTATCACTCTTCAACACAACATTTCGATTGCCAAAAGAGAGACGGACAGTGACATACCCGTGACCCGTGAAGGATGTAGTTAAGCCCTTTCGAGCCAGCTCATCTGGCTTCTCGCTTCCCTCGTCGTCGGTATTTCCTGGTATCCATATGAGCTTAACAGAGTTAAGTTGAGCTACTTGTGTCGGTTTGGTTTGACATTCATTGACAAGACAAGATACAGTTCTGTTGGATTTCAGTGATCTTAGAGCCGCCTGACTGTCTGACAGCAACTTTATGGTGATTCTTCTTCTTTCTTTGGTACAAACTTTAAGTAGTTTATTCTACACCCGATTGTATGGCTAAAACCTCAGCTTGATAAACAGTAGCATATCTGCCGAAAATTATTGATATGTTCAAATTAGATTGTAAAGATAAGATATACCGACTCCAGACGTATTGTCAATTCTGGAGCCATCCGTATAGACAGTAAACCAATTATTGAATCATTGAATACAAATGGAATGCAATCAGTTGAACCAATAACTAATTTTATTAGAAAAACCTTATGATTCGCTAGAGATTTACAAGTTAACTACTAAACTACATTTGACATCAATTACTAAAGAATGTATAATAACAAATCACACGATCTTAAAGCAGTAGAATACAAACAGGACAATATAATTTCCAAATAATTAAAAAAAATCTACATATTTATGTATTACTGAAGAGAATTGTTGTTATTGGAATAAATACATTTATTGTAATATGTAAATGTACGACAGACCAGAATCTAGAGACTTCCATTTAGCCATTGCAAGAAAGAATCCTTATCATTGGCTTAACTGGCGTTATGCATTGTTCTCAAGTGCAATCACTTTAAAAAACTTTTCTTGAGAAGAATTCACTCTGCGTGCTTCTAAACTCCCTTTTTGTCAATAATTTCTTGAGATGAATGCACACCCAATTGTGAATTATTCTCAATAAAATATTTTGTGACGAGAATGCACTTGAAAAGAATATAGGTGACAAGAATACACTTGACACAGGAATGCACAACTCATTGTGATTTTTACTCAAAAAATAAATTGAGAAGAATGCTCACCGCTCTTGTGCATTCTTCTCAATAAATTGATTTTTTAATTGGATGCATTTATTATAAGCATACATAATTTAACATGATATTTATAATATTTAAAAAAATAATCTTGATTTTTGATAGTCTTTTCCTTGTTTTTAGCTTATTTTTCGCTTTGCAAAAATCAATTCTCTGGTAAATTAAAATCTTTTAGCGAGCTGCCATGCAATTTTCTTTTTTCGCTTCGATTTGACATCTACCAATGATCAACTAATTGGAAGACTTTTATTCATAAAAAGTGTACTTTTGCTTTTGCAAGAAATGTTTTTTTGAAGATAAATAGAAATAATAGCTTTGCCATGTTTGCTACGATATTTCGTAATTTTGTCAATTTTATCCCTAAAAATGAAATAAAAATTTTCTTGTCAAATTACAATAAATTTGTCGATATAAGAGCAATACATAATATTTTTCACTACAAAACACGTTTAATCATATATATTGCAAAACAACATTATGTATTTAACTACAACAATGCGAAAGCAGCTTTTATATGTAGTATGAGTGACTAGTCAATAGCATGTCAATCTCTTTTGAAAAGATCGTAAAAAAATAAAAACTAAATACGAATTCTTTTTATTCAAATAATGTTTTTTACGATATTTTTAAAACAAATTGATATATTTATTAAATTAAGGGAACCGTATAATATAAGAATTTGCAAGATTGCAGGGGAATCCTTCTTCCGAAATTTTCATTTTAATTTAATTTGGGTAACAATAAAGTGTGTCTAAAAAATATCAAAATATCAAATTTGTACAAAAAAACATCAATATTGTCACACAAATAAATACATTTTGTGGTAAAAATATAAAATAAATGTTACAATTAAAAATTTGCGCACATTTTTTTAAAGGCACGATTACTATTAACACTTTTATTTATTTCATCACTAATTTTAAAATTTTATGTAATTTTTTGCTGGTTTTCGACAATTTTAAATTAATTTTTGAATTCAATGAATTTAATTTTTAAATTCAAATATAAAAAAAATTAAAATATAAAAAATCTATATAAAGCTAAACAAATGAATCATTTGTTTACCTTTATATTGATTCTTTAAAAATGTTTTGTTTTTGTAAAAAAGGGTGATTACAATAAAAGGAAAAAATCTATGTGAGGCATGAGTTGTAAAAAAGATTTTAAATCCAAAGTATGATATTCGAGATTTTGCTAGTCGAGATTAAGGTTGTTGATATTCCTAGACCAACGATATAAATATTTTGTAACTTTAAAGTTACTCTTTTTTATTTTATTTTTTTGGAATTCCTTTTTAAGTCAAAAAATAATTAATGAATGTATAGAATACCTTGGTTAAGTGAAGTAGTTTGTAAATATAGGGCATATTGCTTTCATGTTGGGTTTAGTGCATCAATTTAAAATATCTTAAAAAATCTGAATTCGACTCGGACTTTACACTGACTTTTTTAAATGAATAGAAAGAAAAAATGGTCGTATAGGTTCACATTACATTTGGGCATTTTTACTGTCAACCTTTGCCGACATATCTGCAATTTTATTCATTGGAAGATATCTACCAACCGTGTAAACGGTCAATTATATAATGAGTGATTATTTTTAATTTTATATCTGCCAATGGAATTGAAAGATTTTCTGACAATCGTGTAAACTACCATTTTATCGTTCAAAGACATTTTAATGTTGGCAACTTATTAGTATAGATAATTGGCAGCTATTGGCTGACCATCCAATATTGACCGTGTAAACAAAGCTTTACAGACTGCTACAACTACAGATACTGACTGCGGATATTTTGACCTTAAAAACCAATCTAAAGTAGTTCTTTTAAAAGTATGACAGCGTTAAAAAAATGCCAAGCTGTTATTTTGTTTTACATATATTTTGAGACTAGGTTTATAAACATAAATTTTAATTTATTTTATGGTTTTTAAACCATTACTAAGATTAGCCTATCATGCTAAAATGTATTTTCAACGTATTATCATCAAATTAAATTTTAAATTTAAATTTAAACCCGTCCTATATTGTTATTATGCTCATATTTTTATACAAAAAAATATTTTCAAAATAAATGTTACACAGAAAAAACTGAATGTTTCATTTTTTTAATATTTTCACAAAAAAAACTACACAATAATTATAATAAATTATTACAGAAATAATAAATTACTTAAATAATTAATCACAAATTTATCGATTCTCAAATAATTCTAAAATGAGACATAAATAACAAATATATATATACTCGTTCATGAATGTATTTGTTTGTAACCAATCTATTTGAAGAAAAAAATGTATTTATTTTGTATTAGAAAACAGGGGTTGACTAAATTTTGGATTTCTTTTTTTTTTATTCTGTATGACAAATGTCTGAATTACAAAATCCTGGATTACGAAATTCAGTTCACTATAAAAACAAACGAATATTTTTTTTAAAAATATATATTTCATAATTTTGTAATCCAGAATTTCATAAAGCAAATTTTTGTAAAAACATAACAAAAATTAAAGCAGAATATTGGAACGAACCCAAAAAAGCTCATTTTCCGAAATATTATTTTTGTCAGAAATAAAAAAAAGTCAAATAAAAAGGCAATCTCCTGTATTCATATTCAAAATAAAACAAATTTAGCGATTTTATGATTTTGTTGCCATGGCATGTAAAAAATATTTATAAAAATCCTAATCCTAAAATTAATTAACTTTTGATTGTGAATACCGGAGAATATAGTAATCTATAAGTTAATAATTAAAATAAAACAATATTATCAAACAATAATGATATTATGCATGTATAGAATCATAAGAAAAAATGTAATATTTTTAACAATCTGTCTTTTTTTGTATTTAATGTACTTTTTAAATACTTAGCTATTTTAAACCGAAATTCTCAGTTTTTGAATTCAATTATTTTCAATAGTTATATATACATGTAGAAGTTACTTTCCAGTGTTTATGTGTGTGTTACAAAAACTTCACACTTTCGTAAGTAATTTATTTATATTCAATTTTACAATTTAACAATTAAATTCTAAATTACGCAAATACCACAATTAAATAATCCAAAAATCTTTGCACAATGTTCTGTAGGGCTTTTCAACTCAGCTGTATCTATTATACGTATTCTTAGATAATATCACACTATACTATATGTATAATTATATAAAAAGCATCATCAAGCCCTTACTGGCGCAAACACTTGGATGGCGTCCAGAATACCAAACATAAACCCTAACGCAAATATAATTGCATTAAAATCGGTCTGAAGAGGATTTTCATTAAATGAATTACTGCTGTTTGACGTCTTCTTCTTCTTCTTCTTCTTCGTCACACGCTCCTCCAGAGATGTTTGTCGATGCACCTCGTATATACTATACTATGATTTCTCCTATATTATATAAATATTTCTTTTCTCAGCGTTTATTCTTAGGCGTGTTGGCGCGCGCTCCGAGAGTTTGCATTCATCTCTAGTACAAGCACAATTAAAAGTAGATGCGATGCTGCGCATTTACGGTAATTTATTATCTTGCAATGTTTGTTGAGCGCAATTTTTCAATTAGCTAAGAAAAGTTTTTGGTTTAACAGTAAAGTTGAGTTGGCAGACAAGATATGGGAATTCTCTTATGTATAATGTATATAGAAAATATAGAAAGCACAATTGAACATGCGGATTGTTTTTTGCTCTCACTCACATTTTGGCATGATTTTAAAAAGGAGGTTAAGTGTGTTTGAGGTCAACAACTTTAGCTGCAAGACGGATGATCTAATTATATATTTACTATGAGATAGTGTATTTTTGTGGTAGACTGAGGCGTGAAGTTCCCGAAATTTACCTAATCTCCTCGTTTTTAGGCAAATTCAGATTAAAATAATTTAACATTTGTTGGGACGACTGCCAGTATATAGTATATAGATAAACTTTTATTAGGGGAT
>JAAAKO020058378.1:0-10469 GCA_010015015.2 Bolitophila cinerea | reverse complement strand
TGTTCAGAGCTCCGCACTCTGTAGATGGTATGGTATATACATATAAGCAAACATATTTTATCCCATATGAGCGTACAGAATTTCTCTAAACAAATACATGCATGCAATGGTGTATGTCTGTCTCGAACTAGATTTCAATCCGTATTTTCATCTTGTTTTTAATTTGCTTAAAATGAATGTTTCATAATTAAAATCCAGCGTAACTCACTCATTAATTTTCCTCCCAAAACCATTTATCTTACATTTTAATATATTCTGAAATCTTATTTATTCAGATAACGTACGTACATAAAAACATATTCATATGCTTATTTAATATATCCTATATATACAGCAAATTTCCATATACGAGTATATAACATGTATTGCATAAATAAAAATGCAGACCAAAAATAGACTTGGGTTATTTCAGTTTTAATCCAACGTGGGAGGACGTTTTGTACTTTGGAATTTAATAATATATATATATATATTATGTATTATATTATATTAAAGCTCACGCTTCATGCATTTAAATTGAATGATATCAATTTTAAAGGAAAAAGAGCACACAATTATAAAACTTTTTAGGAATTCATTAAAAAAGCTTTTAATGTCTTCAAACTGAAAGCCGGCACTTTTAGCCACAGGTAATTCGCTTTTAAAATAAAACAGGATATTTTCCGGGCGCCTGGTGGCAAAAAACCATACGCTCTAACGCTCGATGTTTACCAGTTTTCCCATTTAACCTAGATTTTCGTGGCGAAAGCGAGAGAATTAAATTCAATTTTATGCAAAATAATTGAATTTTTGATTTTGATCATATAACGGTAGCACTCATGTGTATTTTGCTTGATTTTTTTTGCCTCTGAGAAAAACTCGGAAAAGTGTGAAAGTTTGAATAATATAGTAGTATATATAATGGATGATATAAACGTATATATTCATGTTTGTGTGGATTGATTTGATTTTGGATTGAATCTGAAAATAAAATATGTGTGCTTACTCTGTTTACATCCTGCCATTGAATTTCGTTGGATTCTTGTGCGGAAGTCTCGAAATTGGTATAACGCCCTTTTCCCATCGAGTATTTTCTTAAGATATACTACATATACATATATACATGCTATATGTTATATTCGTATGGAACAAATACAATCCGCGCAGTATATTACACAGAGAATGAGTAAACATTTTCTCTATTTATCCCACTGGTAAACCAAAATGAATCCCCTGGATTAGTTTAAATTCTGTGCGCGTGTTCTTTATTAATCGCACAATATACAGAACGTTGCTCGCTAATTGGCCTTTTGTTGGGTGCCGAGTGAAAATGTCGAAGAAAATCTTACATTGCAAGCCCGCTGTTATAAAAGGGTATTGTTTTCCTTAACTCGATTAATACAAGCTTATAAATGTGATTAAAATCCTTGTTTGTTTATACAACTTAATTGAATTTAAACGGAACAATGTAAACTTATTAATAGTAATTAAGAATTATTTATATTTTATATTTATTATAACGAGATTACCTATGGAGGTAGCAATTTGTTTTTGAGCCCCATTTTTATAAAAATAATAATATAAACTGTCATTCATTCAAATAATATTATAAAATTGTATTTTTTTGCGAAGATACCTGAACTGCTGCGGCGTTATCCACCCTACGATCATGCAGACTTCCCGATGCCTCTGGACATGGTGTACTTCTGTCAGCCAGAGGGCTGTCAGACAGTGGGTCCAGGTCGCACAGGAACGGCCGTTCGTGATGCCTCATCGTTCGTGTTCACGCTCACCGATAAGGACTCGGGTAAAACACGATTTGGAATATGCGTGAACTTTTACCGACCAGTCGAGAAGAGTCTTCCATCAACTGGTGTAACGTCCGCATCTACTGTCGGAGCAACCAAACGTGGTCGCAGCACGGCTTTTCGCCGGGAATCCTGGCGCAAAAGCATTGAGAAGAGTTCAGACAGTGCGTTTTCCAGGCAAGTTAATCGTCTCCAAACTTTATATAGTCTTTTGAAGTGCACTATTTGGAACGTATAATATAACTTTGGTATTAACACTTCTTCCAGCGACTACAGGAGTAACGTGGCGCCCAGTGACTCGGATCGAGACTGCCCCAGTCGTCGAGATTCCGATACAGCAGCACATGGGCCAAGTGGCGTCGGTCATTCCGTATCCGGTCATCATTCTACACCACGTCTTGGTGTTATTGCTCCCAGTGCTGATTCAGAGTCGGGCGGTAGCCATTCGCCGTCACCGCGAGCCTCTCGACGTCGCACTAAAGTCCGTAATCATTCGCTAACATCATTGTGCCTCCTGTCGCATCATCCGTTCTTCACTACGTTCCGTGAGTGCTTATTCGTTTTAAAGAAGCTGATTGGCGCATGCAATGAGTCCTCAAGTCCAAAGAGTGTGGGCGGATCTCGGTTAAACGGAAGGTAAATATTAGTTTAATTAGCTTTTCTTGATTTTAGTGATAAATAAATATTTTTGTATTTATAGGGATAACGTCTGGACAGTACTAACAGGTCAACCAACTGATCAAACCTCATCAATAGTAATACACGATGTAAAGGAAATCGAAACCTGGATATTGCGTCTACTATCCGCTCCGGTGCCCATTCCTGGTTCGACACGCGTTGAGGTTGAGGTACTGTCTCCAACCGTACACATTCCACTGTTGTTTGCGCTGCCTGACCACACTCGATTCTCGCTTGTCGATTTCCCACTGCATCTGCCATTGGAATTGCTAGGAGTAGAGACTTGCTTGAAGGTTCTCACGCTCATCATTATGGAGAACAAAGTTCTCATTCAGTCGCGAGACTATAATGCGTTATCGATGTCAGTCATCTCGTTCGTGACTATGATCTATCCACTGGAGTACATGTTTCCTGTAATTCCACTTCTACCCACATGTATGAGTTGTGCCGAACAGCTGTTGCTTGCACCTACTCCGTTCGTTATCGGCATTCCAGCTACGTTCCTCAAGTACAAACAGACTTTTAGGTATGAGTTCTGGTGTGGACCTTTTCTGTACAACGAAACAGACATTAATGATATTTAATAAATCAGGCTGCCCGACGATATTTGGGTGGTAGACCTAGACGCAAACACGTTGACGCCACCGTCTGGCTCGTACGACGAGATTCCACCTTTGCCGGAACCAGAGGGAACCATTCTAAAGAATCACTTAAAACAGGTAGGCATCATCTCGAGTTTTTCTCATTTTATTTTAATTTCGCTGTCTATATGAAATTTTACTATTTTTTATACCCTTAACACGCATTTTACCAAACACGCGTATTAAAACTATAAGAATATATTTAAATATTATACATTATAATTATCAAGTCTCTAAAAAAACACTTCTCACCCTTTCTTTCTGTCTGTCTCTCTATCTTATGTGTGTGTGTGTTTATTCGCTAAACATTTTTAAGGCTATGCAACTGATGGACCAAGCCGGAGCTGGTGTAAATACTTATTCCTTATACATGTTGCATCCGATTTAATTTTTATATACATAGATTTTGTGTGAGAGCGTATATTTGTATTTCTTTTGTTTTAGTTTATATAACATTATTTAGCTTTGATCCGATTTGGCTTAGTTTTATATATTAGCTAATTATTTATTCTGTTAATTGTTAACAAAAATATAATATTTTTTTAAAATTATTTGTTGTATAACCATATCTACCTATTTTATTAATTATTTATATGAAAAACATTTTATTAATATGTTTTTAAAAAACATATTCACAAATGTTAGTTCAAATTATACTAAATTTATGTTCATAGCCGTTTAAATTATCCAAGACGTATTTTAAAATTATTTCTAATTCAAATTGTACAATTTCTAGGCTCTAAACTCGATGTCATCAAACAATCAAATATCCTCTAATCAGCAACTTCTTCCGTCTACGCGTGACAGTCTTACTTCGCCACAAAATCTAAGGTAATATACATTTATACAAAAAAAAGAATATCTTCCTAATTTGTACATCGTTACGCAGCCCTAAGCTTCCTGGGTCTGGCCACTCAAGCCACCGCAACTCAGTTTCATCGCAGGGTACACCCCGCATTCCTAGCCCTGCACAGCCGCAGCCTGCGATCAACCCGTTTATCTATGGCAGTGACGTAGACTCCGTAGATGTGGCCACCCGTGTCGCAATGGTGCGCTTCTTCAACTCTCAGAATGTGTTGGCTAACTTCGCTGAGCATACGCGCACTCTTCGTTTATACCCGCGTCCTGTGGTCGCATTTCAGATTAACAGTTTCTTACGATCTCGACCACGTGCCTCAAACTTCCTAAATTCGTTTGCGCGAACACAAGCCGTAGAGTTTCTGGCCGAGTGGTCTTTAACACCCACAAACGTAGCATTCTTGCGTGTACAGACAGGTCTATTGGATCCATCACAGATTGGCGACAAGGCCAAGTGGTTTGCTCAGGAGCTATCACCAATACGTTTTTCTGTGTGGGACGATGGCAGCTCATTGAACGGAGCACTGCGTTGTCTACAGCAATCGGAGGTACAGCCGACCGACGAGAGTGGTTCAGATTCAGAGGGTGGCGAAAGCACGAGCTCATCGTACTCGTCACTCAGTGATTTCGTGTCGGAAATGGTATCGTCTGATCTATCGCCGAGCTACACTGATGGATACGGTGCACCGCATCAACATTACTGTCCCAAGGTAAATAAATATACCATAAACTAAGTTTAAATCAATAACCATAAACTCCAAAATTTCCTCATCAGACAATGTCCTCGAATCTTGATCCGAAACTTGTCTACCATCCACCAAACGCACTACAGTTTCCGGATGGCATGCAACCCAAAGTAAAAGTTGAATCGCGACCCGATTCGCCGGACTCGAACTCGAGTTCGTCCAGTCGCTCGGATCTCAGTTCACCGAGCTTAAATCGAGACAGTGAGTTTGAATTTGCTGGCAAGACCATCCGATCAGATGAACTCATTGAGCCGGTGCCAAAAATCGGTAGTTTCGAAAATGAATCCGATTCGAATTCAACGTCTCCCAAGACCGTGGTTGCTGGACAATCGATAACGCATTCGACAGT
Source organism: Bolitophila cinerea (assembly GCA_010015015.2). NCBI lineage: Eukaryota > Metazoa > Arthropoda > Insecta > Diptera > Mycetophilidae > Bolitophila > Bolitophila cinerea. The sequence goes on along the minus strand of JAAAKO020058378.1, from coordinate 5,410 downwards.
GGGTTCTCGACTGAGCAAGGCACCTGTAAGTAATTTGTTTTTATTTATTTGGTTTTTATTTATTTTTAATTTAATATAAAAGCGTCAATTTACTGTATATGGTTGATTAGCTTGTTGAATTTGGATATACAAAAAGGAGTGCAAAAATTGATATTCTATGATCCTTAGAATAATCTTCGACCCCAAAACCGTATTGAAAGTTTTGAAAAGTGAGCAACTAAATATTAGTTTTAATGGTAAAAAGGTTCAACGTTGCTTTAAAAAGGTCTTAATGAGTGTTTGGTAATAAATGGTTTGGAAATGAGCAATAGGGTTCTAGGGTTATAGGCATTTATAGTTGTTAAAAGTTCTTCGTAAAAGGACGACCAATTTTTCTCGAAAAAGGCTCAAAAGTTAAGCACATATACACGATAATATTCGTTGGTATTTTTGTAAGATTTTAAAGTTTATGTTTTTACTGAATCGATTAAGTGTAAGCATCGTCAACAATTCGACTAATACAAATCATTCAAACAAGTTTTCGCGCGACTATATAGTACATAGTAATAATATAAACAATACATTACATATACCGCGCTCATTTCAAAATCCTAAACTCACCACTGCTGTTTTTCTGGCCGCATGCAAAAATATATAAAACTTTGTACTGCCTCTAAAATAGAACTGTCACTTTGTACTTTGAACGCATGCGTGCTTGCGTGCAACTCAAGTGATAACAACAAAACCATCGATAAATCGACTTTTCCTATTATATTATTACGTTATACGTTTAGTAATTCCGTATCTCTATTAACATTTAACAGTGTCAATAAAAAAAACTCGTTTGTAATGTTTGCGTTGACGACGTCCATGTTTCGTGCAACGACCTTGTCAACGACAGCAAACACATTGTTTCGGCCCTATCAACTCTGTACGATCCTTGCAAGTTATTGTGTTTTTTCTACTCGAGCCACAAACGTCGTTGTGAACAACATGACTACCACCAACAATAATACTCTGCAGGACAAATTCAAGTTGCCGCAACGTTTCCAGGGCAGCTCACAAAGTGTCTGGGTAGAATACATCCAGCTGGCTGCTGACTACAAGCCATTGAACTTGGGTCAAGGTTTCACTGACTACCCGGTGCCCAGTTACATAACCGATGCACTCAAGGCCACCGCTAATAACGAGAATTTTTTGCTGAACCAGTATACGCGTGGCTATGGACATCCACGTCTTGTCCAGGCTATTGCAAAGCTTTACACAAAGCTTACGAATGTTGAGATTAATCCAAACACAGAGGTCTTGGTTACGGTGGGTGCCTACGAAGCACTGTACGCAGCAATTCAAGGACACGTGGACACCGGAGACGAGGTCATCATTATCGAGCCATTTTACGATTGCTACGAGCCGATGGTTCGTATGTCAGGTGGTGTTCCAAAATTCATTCCGTTGAAGCCATCAAACACTACTACTGATGCTGTCGACAGTTCAGCTAACTGGAGTCTCGACTGGGACGAACTTGAAAAACTGTTTAGCGAGAAAACTAAACTCTTTGTCCTAAACACACCAAACAATCCATTGGGTAAAGTGTTCCGTCGCGATGAGCTTGAGAAGATTGCTGAATTATGCAAAAAATGGAACGTACTGGTTATAGCCGATGAGGTTTACGAATGGATGGTGTTTGGCAAGAACAAGCACGTCCGTATCTGTACGCTCCCGGGCATGTGGGAACGTACCATTACCATTGGATCAGCCGGTAAGACATTCTCAGTGACCGGCTGGAAGATCGGATGGGCATACGGTCCAGCAAACCTAATGACAAACTTACAGATGGTGCACCAAAACTCGGTGTACACTTGCTCGACTCCTATCCAGGAAGCTATTGCTATTGCATTCGAAACCGAACTGCCACGATTGGAGTCTAGCGAATGCTACTTCAATGCCTTGCCACTTGAGCTTGAGGCTAAGCGAGACTACATGGTGGAGATTCTCAGTAAGGCTGGCATGAAGCCAACTGTGCCTGAGGGTGGGTACTTTATGGTGGCCGACTGGACAAAGCTTGCCCACAAAGTAGATTTCACGACCGAAACGGATCCGCAGCGGGACTACCGTTTCACCAAGTGGATGACCAAGAATCTCGGTCTGCAGGGCATTCCACCGAGTGCGTTCTACAGTCAGGCGCATAAGCACTTGGGCGAAGACTACGTACGCTACTGCTTTTTCAAAAAGGACGAGAATTTGCAAAAGGCTGGTGAAATCTTGGCCAACTGGAAGTAAATGCACTTGGTGCTCCAATATTATTGTGTTCTTATCTCAAGCGTACCAGATGTCAGACATTTTTTTAGTGCACATGTTGTGCTTGTTATTTTCTAAATATGCATTGGGTTATTCTACTCAGATTGTTTTGTTATTGCTTTATATACAGATTTGATTAAAAAATATTAATTATACAAAAATGGAGTTTTTACTTAGAATTGGATTTAATAAAGTCGATTTCTTGAATTTTTTATAAATATTATTATTTTTTCAGGCGCCACCTATAAGTCCAAATCTGGTGAGTCAGCCTGGCTCTGCTGCAGCACTTTCACGCACCGCAAGCTCTGGGTCCTCAACGACAAGTGTCCACCCATCCATTGGATCGGTTGTACCCTACACACACACTCAAATTGGAATTATGCTAAAGTATCTGTTTTCGTTTTATGCACATATGCAGGCGGGCTCACAGCGTCAAGGATCGCAAAATTCATTATTCGAGAACTTTGCATCGCACGCAAAGGAACTGGTCAAAGAGACGACACGTCAAAGCAGCCAGGACGGGTTACTGGCACACGTGGACAAGGTACGTGGCGTAGAGTGTGTGTAATTCTGAGAGAATGCCGATATTGTTGTGTATTAAATAAATGTGTACAATCTTTCCTTAAAACTTACTCTCAGTGTGTTTATAATAAACTCGGTGTATTTTGTATCGTTTTGTCATGCCAACCCAAATCCCACTATACATATACATGTCTTTATTCTTTTTTAATGTTTTATGGATTATTGCTTTTATAATTTGATATATTATTTTAGTTTAAAGAACAAGCTAAGGAAAAGTATGTGGAAGAAGAGGCCAAGATACTTGCTCCTCTGGAACAGGTTTGTAGTTTTTCTTTTTGTATTTTTTTTGTCTTTTACACTTTTTCGTTTATCTAATGTATGCTTTAATAAATCAATAGTATATTATTGCCCGCATGTTTTTTTTATATATTGCTGAGCACCTAATAAATATATTACCTAATCCTTTAAAATGTATTGATTTTATCTATATTATGTTTCAACCTTAGCTCACACTGCACGCCAAGAAAGCCGCTGAAGACGCTTCAAAGCATGCGCTGGAAGCCTCAAAACAGGCGGCTGGCGTCAGCAAGAACACCTTCGAGGATCTTACGTACGTTGGCAAATCTACTCTAGGCGATCTCACGAAAACAGCTAAAGAGGCAGCCACAAAGAAGGGTTTGATGAAGGGTGATCCGCAACACCCTCAGCAAACGCAACATCAAAGTCCCCAGATGCAACAGAAGCACCATCAGCAGCACTACCAGCCACAGTTACAGCACCAACAACATGGTAACAGTTCGCTGGTCAGCCATGGTGCGGGTGGCATGATCTCGGGAACCGGACGTGATTTCTTCTCGACGTTTAGCAATGAGATCACTGGTATTACGTCGTCTACTTCATCAATGTTCTCTGGGTTGTTTGGCAAAAGTGAGTAGGAATTATTTTATATATATATATATAATTTAATTATTGTAATACTTTTTAATACTAAAAATCCATTAGACAAACAACCGCAGTACCCACAGACACCACAGCAGCAACAGCAACAACAATTAAATCATCCACAAGGGCAACAACAACAATCTCCACCTACCAAGTCAAAGACAGAGAAACTGTTTGATCCGTTTCCCGGTCGAAAAGCACTCGTAGAGCGCACACCATTGCTCAAGCACTCCGGACCACGACAGACGCAAGAGGAAATTCAGCGACAACAAAACGCTGAGCGTTCGAGCAGCAACTCCGAGAACCAGGCATTTCTTAAAGACGTAGTTGTTCAAGTATTAAATGGTGATGGAGTCGGTTGGCTGAAGCTTAATCGCTTGCGCAAGCTCATGGAGGATGAATCCTATCGAATGCTGGTGCTAGGCAAACTGAATCGTACTTTAGACCGGAAGATTGCTCCCGATGACCATATCGATGACATTTGCATTTCAAAACAAGTGTGGCGTGGCATGCTCAAGTGTCTGCAAGCCATCGCACACGGTCTGGACACAACGTACTCGAACTTTGGGCTCGGCGGCATGGCATCGGTGTTCCAGATGATGGAAATTGCACACACGCACTTCTGGAGCAAAGATTTAACCGAGGGTTCGGATCAGTTGTCCACATCTATGCTAAGTAGTCAGGTATTTTAAATAAAATAAATCTCATCTATATATCTTAAATATATCTTATACCTAACTTTCTTTTCATATATAGTCGGCTAGTCCGATGGGTAGTCGAGAGAACCTACGCTCTCCGCAGAGTCCGGGTGATGACAGTGTGCCACACGATTGGGCACCACCCGGCTCTTCGCGCAAGAGTTCCATTGCACCAGGTGAGACGAGTAGACGTGCTTCTAATCAGGACGTACTTGACGGTCACCAACAGTCCACATCGGAAATGTTCAAGGACATGCTGTCCTCGAAGCGGAATTTGTTGCTCAGCAAGCTTAGTTCGTTTGATTCAGACGTAAGTTTAGTAGGTTTACTTCCAAATGATTGGTGTTACTATATTTGTGTTGTATTTTTGTGTGACACACTACTATAAACAAATACATACTTGTTGATTGTTGCACTTCGTCGTTTAATGAGTTTGAATACTTTGCGGCGCACAGTGAGGACCTTATTTATTATTTTAATCTAGGAGGAGCCAATTATATGTCCATCAATGTTATGTTATGTTATTTTTTGGATAGCAGCAGATGCATTCCAAGTGAAATTGCATATTGCATATTGTATGAAGACCGGAAGTGAGGTTTTTTAATTTATTTATTATTGATATTTTAATAGATTATATGCATAAAAATAATCATATCCTTTTTTCTTTTTTTTTCGAGATATTGAGTGTTACATTTTGGTTTTGAAAAATAATTCTGAAAGAACTAACAGAACGATTTTCTTTAAAATTTGCAATTCTATAGAAAATAAAAAAACTTTCATAAAAATAAAAAAAATTGAATGAAAATATATTTTTTAAATTGCCGTTAAAAAAAAAAAAATAAAAAATTTTTGAAAACGTTGAAAGTGCGCTTTTTGCTTGGAAAAAATATCTTCGCATACATTTTGTCTCTGTCTATCGTATTGTGAATTTAATCTTTTTCAGCATGTCTGTGCTGGAATAGTTTGGCATC
>JAAAKO020058367.1:0-10470 GCA_010015015.2 Bolitophila cinerea | reverse complement strand
GTGATGTCAGCCTGTGTTTAACTGTCGTATTATTTCTCTGATTTTACAATATTTTTTATTTATTTTTGCAGTGTTTTTTCCTGATTAATGACTATATTGATTTATAAATAGTTGTTTTTTTATGTTATATATAACTCTTTGTCGTCTCTTTGTGTTGCGTGTGTGTGCGTGTGTTTGTTTAAATGCGAGAGTAACAAAAAACAAAATATCACAGTTTTACAAAAATAAAATTGGCTGTGTATACATACATTTATATATATAAAAATCTTAAAATAGTATACAAATAAATAAAAATATAATGAAGTATATATATTTATATATAAAATAATAAATAATGAAATACAATCACAACTTTTAAAAACAGAACATGCGTGATGGATTGAATATATATTTATAGGTTATATATATATATATATATATATATAAATTATATATATTATATGCATGAGTGTGCTGTAGATAATTAAAATATACATATAAATACATGTTATTTATATTGTTTTATAATAGTTATACAGACACTCATTTTTCTTAGCTTTAAAGTATGCTCTTAAATTTAATAAGGTTATAGAGTAAATATTTACAGGTACAAATAATAAAAATTTAAGTTAATCTACGACTAAAAGTATTACATTTTGTTATCTTGTGCGTTTACAATAATATTTGTCTGGTGGGTCCGCTTATTCATCGGTCATCACATCCTTGCGCGCTTGGTAGTTGCGCCAGGAGGCATTTGTGCATACGCCCGGTCCTCGCCACCATTCGTTCACGTCATCGTACCACTTTGGCTTCGCAAGTGCCTGGTCATCGTGTAACATTGCGCACACGCGACACCAAAAGTACGTGTTAATAAACTCACCGGTTCCCTTCCACTTAAAGTACGAGTTGTACACCTCATCGTTGTGATCCAGGAAGTGCAGATACTCAGCCAGCTCTTTTGCGGACGCAAACTCATCGATGTGTATGTACGATCGGTATGGAGCAGCGTTCTCGTAGTCCTCTGGTCTGGCACCCATAACGATCGGCAGTATGTTCCGACTGAGTGCGTTCACAAAAAACTTTTCTGTAATGTAATCTTTGCAGTTCGAGTTCTCGAACGCCAAATAAAATTTATATTCGTGATCGAGAATCTCGAAGCACTTGTCTGCGGTACTGCGTGAACACTTGTACTCGCCGCAACTGCCATAGATGTCAACCTGTGCATTCAAAAGAAAAAATTAAAAGACTTTATATATATTTTATGTATATAGTTATGTATTTTTTCATCGATTTTACCTGAATATGCTTCTGAAGCTCGTGCGCGAACTGCAGACGCCCATTGCGCGCACCACAATTGGACACAAACCAGGCCACCTTTCGTGTCTTGTTGAGAGCATAGTTCCTCTCTTGATTCATCTGACGAACGCTTCGGTCGTAGTACTCCCACCGTTCGTACGGTGCCACTACGTCGCTGTCTTTGCGGTACGTAGACGTCCAGTTAAAGACGTCTGGGAATTTAATATGTTGCGTGTGATACGGACACTCTAGGAAATACAACATGAATATCTGGTGGATAGATCGTGCTGCGCCCGTTGGAATGAAGTGGTCTTTGTAAAGTACTAGATCGGCAGTACTGGTAGCCTCCCGGTTGGCAGTTATCTTGCATGTATTCACCGGACACTTGGAGGAGAGGAATATATTTCGGCCTGTAATTGAAAACAAAACATTGATTAGTAGTTAGGATATATGGTAATGCAGTTTTTCCATTAAAACAATAAGAATGAAACCAAACGTTTTTATCGATTGCATATTATCTAGATAGTCTATCGTTACAATTCAATCACTACAATTTGCTTCATTTTTTATTTGGTTATTTTTCCGTTTACAAAATAATGGTGGTATTTCGGTACGTAATGAAAATAGCGTTGGAAATCAATGTTTTAGGTCATTAATAAAGCAAATATCAAAGCTTTATACATTTTTCTAGTTTCTCCCCTCCTCCCCTCAATGTGGTTAAATATGGCAACACTAAGCAAGTAATTGATTGTGAGAAGCTTTCCAACGATTTAAATTTTATATAATAGTTATTTCTACGATATAAAAAGTCAACCCTATTTTAAAGGTGCATTAATGAGGTGTTTTTTCCACAAACTGTTTGCAGCTTTTATTTCTGTTGTGTCTCATTTATATTGAATGCCTGTGTGCATTCTTTACATAACCTAAAATAAAAATAGCGCGTAAAATTGTGAGTACCCCCTTCATCATATCGCAGTGCGGTGTTTACAACATAATTATAAATGATAATAAATCATCCGCTATTGGGTGTGATCGTTGCTCTATTTGGTTTCATTTGACTTGTGTGAAAATATCAGCTGTTGCATTCCGAGAATATAATAAAAATAAATTCTATTTTTACTGTGAGCAGTGTAAGGATCTTCTTACCAGTTCTCGACATCGTTAGCACATGACAAAACTATTGTTGAAAATGGAATGCGATTCTTACATCATTGCAACTTGAAAATCATTCCGTAGAAATGGAAACTATAATAACTGCCCTTGATGATAAAGTGTGTACAATGGACTCGATGTGCAAGGAGACAGTCTATCATGTTAAAATCCTAAAGAAGACGGTTGAAAATCTGCAAAGCGATAATGCCATATTGCTAATCGAAGGCATTCCATTCAAAACTGGTGAAAAAACTGATGAAATATTGCGTAAGATAGGTAGTCATATCAAATGTGATTTACTACGTTGGAGTTTCTGCAAGCTTTTGGTTACAAACATACTCTGGGATAACGCGACCGCTACTAAAGTTTGTTAATAAGGCTACACGTAATAGTGTTTATTTCTGCTATCTAAAGGATCAAAATCTAAAGCTTTTGACAAACTGACTGAGCTAAACATACGGAGCAGAATCTAAATTAACGAAAATATAACTTCAGATAATCGTAGTCTGCTTGTGCTGCATTTAAAATTTAACGCGCAATAGTACACTATTCTACAAAAAATGGAGGAGTATTTTCTAATATTGAAAAAAGATGACGCACCGGTCCTGCCCCTGTATTCTACTAAATTTTAAACTCAGTGAGTGAGCTTTTTTATACACAGTGCATATGTGACGTCACATGAAGTCACTTATGTTCAACGTATAAAAAACTCACTCACTGAGTTTCAAAATTAGTAGAATGTGGGGGCTGGTTACGGCTGATCTGATTCGTGAAATGGAAAACTCGGCAACATTTAAACTTCAACCATAAGATAGCATCGACAAATAATGTGGGTGAATATTTGTAATATTTATTATGTTATTAGCAATATTATGTTTAGTTATATTTTAAATTTTAATTCTTATTTTAGTTTAGTATTTGTGTTTTATTGTTTCTTGTCTCATATCGTAATGATTACAATCATCTTAATCAATATTTTTGCGGGTTTGAATTGGGGAAATGCTTTTACATTTTTTTGTCGTAGGTCATTTAAATGCTTGTAGCTTAAATTTAACTTCAACTTAGATGGATGAGATCGGAGGAATTGTATGTAGAAGTGGTCTGAGAGTAGTTGCTGTGTCAGAAACTTGGTTGAAGGGAAGCACATCAAACAAAATAATAGAAATTGAACATTGGTTACAAAGTCATAAGAAACGATAGATTTGCTAGACGTGGCGTAGGAGTTGCAGTATATGTCGACAAAAATTAAGATTAAAAATTAATTTCTAAAATAGTGTCAAAATCGGAAAAAAAATCCCTATAGAATATGTGTTTGTTGAGGTTGCCTTTGAAAACGCCGAAATACTATTTGGTTCTATATACCGGCCCTGCTGCAGTCCATATCTGTTGTTTACAAGACACTGTATCCAGTCTTATGTCAGAGTATAGAAATATTATATTGGTCGTTGACTTTAATCATAATCGTCTTGCTACAAACATGAACCAATCAATTACAGATTTTAGGAATTCGTTTGATTTACTTGTTCACTATAATAATTTCAGTCTTACACATTATACTCTAAATGGTATACGTCTACCCTTCTTGATTACCTGATACATTCGACAAATTGATACCTGTTATTGACTTTAATAAAACGTTTTATTACCGTAATTTTAAAGGCATAGACATTTCTAACGCTTAGAAGGAGGCCGGTAACATGAATCTTGAGGATATGTATAAAGCTACCAATAATATCGATGATAAAATAACCATTTTTATCTCATCATTTAATACTCGTTTTGATAAACACGCGCCTTTAAAACTATAAAAAAGAAAATACATGGAAAAGTTGAATATGCTGTCATGATTAAAGATCTAGCCTACCGAGGTTTGGTTGAAATCAGAAGTAGCGTTGACCGTAAAGTGTTTTGAATCTGGTAACACACTTGATTAAAAATGCCAAGAGAAAGTTTGGGCTTCGTTTATTTGATGTTAATCAACCAAATACCAAGCTCTGGAAAAAATAAAAAGTCTAGTAATTCAAAATCTCTTTTCCACGATCTGTCCACAATTTAGCAGAAACAAAAGATTCCTTTTCAATACAATTCTTCACGTCTGATGACATTAAAGCAGCCACCTTTACTATTAAATCTTTTAATGCTTCTGGTCATGATGGTATGTCTGACTTTTTTTTTAAATTATCTTTAACCAGGTGTTCTGTCATATGGGAATATATATTTAAATGCATTATTGATTCTTCAACATATTCCAAATCATGGAAAAAATCTATTTTTTGTCCTATCCCAAAGAAAAGTGGACCTGAATTAGTTTCCGCCTTTCGGCCAATTAGCTTATTACCGGTTCTATCGAAAGTTTTTGAAAAGATTATAAAAAGTCAATTTTTGCAACATTCTTCTTCTGAAAATCTTATCTGTAAAGTTCAATCTGGCTTTCGTAGCAACCACAACCTTATCTTTTCATATCTAACAGGTAAATATTCGCAAAAAACAAGCAATCTGCTACTTTCTTACCATTCTCTAGTATATTAAATTCTAAAAGCGCACTGCCGCACGCATTTATTTTGGCGCTTCAACAAAAAGCAATCAACATAATAATGTTGATATGAATAAACGCTGTAATATAATTCAATATCAATGTTTCAAAAGCATAAAAAGCACTCATTATTTGATGCATGATATCCAGTTGACAAAACTGTAATGTGCACAAAATTTAAAATCCACGTTCTAAAGTCGCAACGTTTTGAAGTCCACGTTGCAAAGTACACGTTGTAAAGTCCACGCTGTAAAAACCCACATTATAAAGTCGCCACGTTCTACAGTCCACGTTGTAAAGTCTCCCGTTATAAACTACACGTTAAATAGTCCGGTTACCGACTTATTACGTATACACTGCTAAATAGTCATAAAAGCAAACAAGTCATACGATACTGCTCATAAGGACCAATATATCGAAACATTTGTGCTTTAAAAGCTAAACCAATTTTTAATTGTTACTTGAGGCTGGTCGTAATCCATTTATTGTGCAAAATTGTGTCGAAAAACATCTAAAAAACTAGCAATTGCTAGAATTTTATTTTGACTCGAGAAATGTGTTTTTTTATATTTGGTGTTTTCTGAATTAACTCAAAACTATCCCCACATCCTTAAACACACTCACACAAAAATGGGCAAATTTTAAACTCCTAATAAGCACTCCTGTCAGCAGTTTTTTCTAAATGAAAATATGGCCTTACGGATTTAGGTATCAAGGGTGCTCGAGTGATAGGAATATAGAACTATTCATTAGACCAAAGAGCAAAACTACAAAAAACTACAAAAACAGTTCATTTTCATTTTCACATTTTCGACCACTTCGTAAGTCTGCGATTATAAATCTCACCATTTTACGTGATTTCAGACATACCAAATACTTCATTATATTAAATATTTTATATTTAAAAAATATATTTTACTTATGTTTTTATGACTTTTTTCTATTATTATGTTAGTAAAAGTTTTACCTGACTTGATATTCCACGGTCCCAGTCCATTGTAAACCAGAATAGTTTTTGTCTTACCACTGGCCTTGATCTCCTCGTAGTTGGGCGGCACGTACATCAGTTGATTAGTGATGCGATCGTTCCACTGGTCCTCGGACGGCATTAGTTTAGCTAAGCGCTTGTTGGTCTTGAAGTGACGCCTAGCTGGTTCGGGCCACCGCTTGCCACCCACAAAGAACCACGGTTTGCCGGTTTTTACAACAGCTGACTTCTGCTCGACCGGCTGCAACTCATTCTTATCAGCTGTAGCGGTGGCATCATTTTCCGTAACACCGGTTATTAGAGCTGCCGCTGCCGGTTCATCGGCAACCTCCTCTTCGAGCAGCCCCAGCACAACATCATGATTTATTTGTACGGGTAATGTTGGTCTCTTTAAATGTTTGATATAATTATAATTATTTATTTATAGGCAATATATGTAATAAAACGTACTTGTACACTGGATGTAGAAGCTTGTTGGTTTGGATCTACGATTTTGAGGATATCTGGCATGTGATGAGCAACCGACTCGCGTTCGAAGTATGTGGGCGACTCTTTGGTTTTCCAGAATTCCTTTTCTCTGAAATATATTTTTATATTTATATAAATAAATAAAAAGGTAGATAATTGTCCCTTGAATAGAGTCAGAAAATGATTAGTATAAATCAATTCTTTAAGAAGAATCAAATTGAGTCGAGTGTCTTTTCTTAAGTTAGACAAAAATAGCATGTGGGAGACAACAATTTTACGGGCCTACGAAAATTAATATACAAAATATTATTTTACAATTTACATAAATATATTTCATATTGTTTTTGCAGTATGCATATTCCGTTTTAACTTTTTCGACTTTTTGGTGGCTAATAGTGAAAAATGATTCAAGCCAACAAAGCTAAAACATATTGTTCTAATCCGTATTTCACCATATAACAGTCGAATTTTCGTATATAAAGAACTTTACTACGTCTGCTATGCGACTCTGTTAATTGATTTAAATCTCAATATAGTAAACTATGGTAATGAAGCAGAGCTAAAAATTACATCAAAATGACTTAATAAAATCCCAAATTGAGTCTTATATGCCAAAGTTGCATAGATTTTCGCGATAATTATAGCTATTATTATTTATTTCCATAAATATCTTTACTGACTCTTGACTAACTTTAACTTTATACCTTTAACCCAGTGGCGCCATATCAAAAATGTTGGGGGGCTAACAAAAAATAATATCATATATATTTTTTTTAATAAAAAACGAAATAGGCAAAAGATATATTTATTTAATATTGTATCACAATATTTGAACTCTACTTTATTATGTTGTTTTATCCTAACAAAATATATAAATAAAAATCAGATATAAATATATTAAAAATCGGATGGGGGGCTCAGCCTCTTGTGCCCCCTCAAAATGCACTTCTGTTTTTAACATTGGATTATAACGATCAAAGAAAGCATCTCACTCGGTTCGCTGCTGGCCTGATTATAGAATCGTTGAATACTAAGAGAACGCTAGTAATGATGTTCGAGGTATCTAAAGAAAAATAGAAGCAATCCGATAACCGAATATATCCGATTCCGGGTTTCTTTCTGCTGATGGGTTATTTATTAAAATTTGTTATTAACCGGGTAACACAATTATTTGTAGTTAATAGTCGTAATATGTCCTTAAAAAAATGTTGGTCAAAATGCTACTCGTTCCTATATTGTATAGTTTCAGGCGGAACCATAACCATGATCTGATCAACTGAACCCGTAAAAATAGCTGCGTGTCTGTTGTGCGGTATCGTATGTCACATCCCGTAAGGTATGGTAAAAGGCATATATAAGACAAATTCTGGCTCTGCAATTATTTGGCATTATGAGTTTTATGAAATAAGTATTAGGCGCTATAACTCTCTTTTGCGTCACGTAAATAAATCTGACGGAATTGGCATCATTTGCGTTTGATTGGTGAGCTAAGCATCTCTCTTCTGTATTATTGATAAGAATTATACTGCTTAATTGACCTGCAGTAGCTACAAAGCTTACTTTGGATCCGTTTTCAATAGACTTAATAAATAATAATAATAATAAGAAGAAGAAGAAGAAATAAGATGTTGCGAGTTGCATAGCTCAACATGTAAATATCCATTTTAATTAATTTAGCAGAAGGCTAAAATATATACGGTACCTAAAAACCACCCTCTTTATTGTATATGGTTTATCCCATAAAAAAAGTTTAATTGTTTTTTTTTTAACTAAAACCCTTCACTTTTTTAAGCTTAAGCCGCAGTATGGCAATCAATATTATAGTATTTGAAATTTCCTATTTAAACTGAAATATCTCGTAAGATGTTTTTTAAAGTAATATGTAAGTTATTTCAAATTTTAATCAAAAAACACTTTAGAAATATTTTTTTAGTGTATTTTGTTTTCAGCAAAAGCAGGACGAGCTCTGCATTGCGCCAAGACATCCTCGCCAAACACATTACGTCACAAGCATTAGGCACATATGTTCCTAGCTCCAATTTAAATTTTCAGATGATGAATTGTCAGCCAACATTATGACAAAACAATGCCACTGTCGCCATATCTTTATGAATGAGTGGTAATGTCAGACAAAGACTTTTCTGCATTTAATCTTTAAAACTAACAAATAATATATATTTGTTTTATTTTTTAAAAGTTAAATGATATACTTGTTTTTTGCTAGTCTATACTACTTTCTTTTCATTCTCAGGTAAATTAAATTCTATTTGCGCGCTGCCGCGTGATTTTGTTTTGGCGCTTCGCGCCGTTTTTACTAAGAAAACAAACAAATCAATCAACATACAACATGGTTATCCATTATTTTATGCAGAAAAGACTTTGGATGACATATGTCTATTTAAAATGATTTTTTTTTTAATTTGAGAAAACGACTTTTAGTTTAACATTTTTCAGACTATAAAAGATAATAAAATTATTATCGCATATCACGTATGCCCACCATTCTATATACATTTATATAGATACTATCTATAATTCACTATACACGTAGATTGGATTAAAATGAGACTTTTTTTATATATGTTTGTACTTTTAAACTGTATAAGTTCCTAAAAATCTTAAAGAACATTGGTTTCATACACAATTATTTTTTTGAATTAATAATCATTTGGAATTTATAAAATATTTGCTTACTTTCAAAAAAATTTTAAAAAGTTGCAAAAAACCACAAAATTAGGTTAATTTACAAAATATTATTATTAAAATATGAATTCTTACAAAATATAATAAAATTTATAAAAAAATGTTTATTGTTTTTAATTTATATCTTTAGAAATGTATTGTTTTTATATTTTTACTTTTTTTAAAACATTTTTTTTTAGTTTGGATCCTATAATGATTTTTATTTATTTACATGATTACATCTATTTAAAGCCTAATATTTAATTGAATAGGGTTTCCAATTGTAGGATGCCACCACTTCTGGATTTCGACATTTTAGCAATGTCATAACATAACCTAAACTCAAACTGAAATCGACGTCAAAGATTCACACAATCCCTAAGCGATACAAAACTGAGTTCGAAACACAAGCTTTTCGTACGCAATTACAACATTGTCAGAAACGAGAGGAAGAGGAAGTACGTCCATTTTAATTAAAAAGGAATACAACACACACCACAGTCAAGCGCACTAAGACTAGCAAGTCTTTAATTTTTGAACTTATTGAACTTAGTTCTAGGTTTTAATTATAAACAATCAATATGGCAGATTAAATAATATTGCCGGCCGCCAATTTATTTAGCGCTAACTCAGGAACATTTGAAAACTAAAATTCAGGGCGAACTCAGTACCCATTAAGCGAGACGTCATAACCAAAATCCACTTTATTTATTATTTATTTATTTATTTTTTATATGTTTTTGAAAGTGTGTTACATTTGGTGCATTTAATTGCATTAAACCAGTTAACGTACCTCTACAGTGTAAATATAATTAATCATTCAGAAAAATGCTAAGAAATACTGCTGTACAACATGTTACAGACACAATTTCGGCTCCCGGCAGCGGCAACATTTTTTTCATTGAGTGTTTTTCAAATATGCACTTTAAATAAGTAGGTTCTTCTTGCTTTAAATAACTTTCTAAAATGGTAATGCGTTTTGGAACAACGGGACATTTTGATGACTTCAATAACTAAACACAAACGCACCTAAAAATAGAACGCGTATAGATGGCGTTACCAGTTTATCGAATAAATATAGCAAGAATCTTTTTTATAGGCTAATAAATCCAACAAAGTGGGTGACACCTGGTGGAATATTTTGAACTAACAGGTTTGGGGATATTAACTGTCAAACCTATTTAAAATATATAGAGTTTTTGAAGAAACCATTGATTAACATCAATTTGGAATTAAGTTAAAATTTTATACAATTACAAAACTATTAATACATATGTATTATTTACATACAATTCATATTTTAAATTAAAATATAATGTATCTAAAACAGATCGCACATAAGCAAAAAAGTATAATTGTGTTGTAAATTACA
>JAAAKO020058356.1:0-10473 GCA_010015015.2 Bolitophila cinerea | reverse complement strand
GGTTTAAATAAATCTATAAGAATACTTTCTGAGCTGAGAAAACAATAGATTCCAAGCGTCTAATTAAATTCATTTGTTCACATGATTAAAAATTCTAAATATATATTCTGGAAATCCGTGTGTGTGTGTGTGTGTGTGTGTGTGTGTGTGAGTTTGTGTTTGGTTATACGTATCGTATATAAAAAATTTCAATTTGTTATTATGATCGTGACAGACATTATATTATTTATTAAAAAAAAAATTGTGTATATATGAGCCATATTATATTCTTGTATTCCAATCGTCTTTGATTATATGCAGTTGTGCAATTACCCAGGATAAATATTATTATTTATGGAATCATTTTGTAAAAATAAACGTAATGCGACTCCGCGTTGTTGTTTTTTGATTTTTAACCTTATATACCTTATACAAATTTAATAGTCTTATCTTCAAATTCAGATTGTCGTGTTATTCTTAAATAAACTTTTTTTTCCAAAAACATTGTATGGACAACTTTTTTAAAACAATTATTCATATAATCCCCTCAAACATATTTTTTATTTGTAACCATCAGGTGACAAGTTATCTTATTTCAAGTTTTATTTTTGAAAAATAACAATAAACTTTAAGATCAATGCGCGACCGTGCGACATTAAAAAATACGCTAATTTATCCCATATTTAACATATACAGGCCTTTTTAATTTTTGAGTTTTAAAAAACTCTATACACTGCAATCCACGCATAGATTTTAAATAATATCTTAATGATAAAAAAAAATAGTAAAAAAAAGTTTTTAAATGGCCTTTTGAAATTAAAAATAACATCTTTCAAATTTTAATGTCATATGCATTGGCAATGATCCACATATTTTTTACTGATGATTACTTGATGTTATCTATAAATAAACTCTTATTATACAAAATATACACAAAATATATTTTCTTGAGAACGTATTTCAATCAAACTTTATAAGATAATATTATAACATTATTGCGTGCATGTGCGTATATATTTTTCTTCTTATTTGTGTATATTTTAAGTGATGGTCTGACTTTGAAAGACAATAAATACGGGTAATGCCACTAAATTATGTCATAGCCACGATGCTATGTTTATATTCTAGTGGCCATTTGTCCGACCCGCTTGACCGCACGTCGTGTGAAGAAGACCTTGCCAAAGAAGCATTGTTTGTGGCTCTGGCGAGGGGGGCGCTTGCGTGCGTGCGCACTGCCGGCCACCGTATACTCGTCTTCAAGACGTTGTGCCTAATGATTAGGTTCGTGCGTACAAAAGAGATATATACAGTGAGTTAATTACGTAGATATACTATATATAGAATGCGTTGTGGTAATATGTGGATTGTTTACTGCGTCTAGGGTCATATGAGTACAACGAACGTAGATTCCTAGTATATACTTTCGCCTATCAAAAGTGGCAGAATTAGTCATTTTTTCTGCACAGTAAATTGATTTTTAATTTAAAGATTACGGATTCATCAAAAATATTATAACAAAATCAAATCATGGTCACATAAACTGACTGGTTGCACTACACGCGCTATGGAATATAGTATTTATATTCATAAATACTAATACCGCAACAACTGAACCCTATAAATGCACTTGCTTATATGAACGTTCTGCGTTCGTCGCAAAAACAAGACGTTAGTTGGCAAGTGCACGCTGTTTCCATTAAACTCGAGCGCGCGCACCAGCAATGATCGCCTTATTATGCTAATGCGCGCCCGGTTTGCGATATTAAAACGCATACAAAAATAGTTCTTTAATTAGGTTTCGGTTCGATAGACATAATTTGCAATTTTTTACATATAAATATTTATTATGTATATACTATATAAATATGTATTTTAAATTGAATAAATAATCTTTTGCATGCATACATGTGTTCAGAGTGCATATGTTCGTTGGCGCATTCTGGCCAACCATTATTCATTTTTTGCGATATCGTTTGGATAGAGTGCACGCTCGCGCGAGCGCAGTCTTGCTGTAGGTTTATATATTTTTTATGCAGTGGAAGATCATGGTCGAATTAGTGAAGCACGAAGTTCAGAAAACATTATAAACTGAAGAATTTTTCGGAATTTAGTATCATTACAGAATACATTTTTATTCAAATTTACATAATTTAACAATTTAGCGTGCTCCAAACAATTCAATTTTGTGCACCTGAATATTTAAAATCGTGCTCCCAATAATTCAAAAACAAGGTCCACAAAATTCAAATATGTGATCCACAAAATTCAAAAACAATCTCCACATTGTATGTACCAAATAATTAAAAATCGCACACCTGAAAATAAAAAATGCTCCATAATTTCTGCACCTGAAAATAATTCTTCACTTCTTAATTCAATTCTGTGCACCACAATTATATAAATTGCGCACCACTGTTTTTGCTTGTTTTTTATTATAAAAATATGTGCACAATAATTTAATGAGGTGTACAATTTTATTTTAAGGAGGACGTTTATTTTTGAGGTGCACTTTTTAGGTACTCAATAATTTTTAAAGACAGACGTTTATTTTTGAGGTGCACAGTGCACACTGTTTAATTTTAGGGGCACAATTTATTTTGTGCCCTCAACAAATGATTTTAAAAAATGGTGCCAATTATGAAACAGTCTATAATCTATAATATAATTATAATATAATTTAAAATATAATTTAGAATATTCTAAAAAAAATAATTGGTGTAGGATAGGTTAAAACCTAAAAGTTGCTGAAATGACGAAACCGTATATTAACTTTTTTATTTTATGTTACGTGAAAACGAGTCTATTTGCCTAGTTTAAGCAAGATCCGATAATTGTAAAAAAACTGTTAGAATGTTATAAATGTTTGAACTAATTCACCTTCCTCTATATTATTTATAAAAAAAATATTGCTAAAAAATGTATTAAAATTTATTTTTTGTTAAAAATTGTTATCATATATGATGGTGGTCAGTTAAGATTTTTAGATAGAACATATACATTTAAACAAGTATTATTTATAATATAACAATTACCTTTTTTGGATATTTATCTATTTATTTTTTTATATGGAATATAAGAAAAAAATTTAAAAAAACAATGTAGCACAATAAACAAAATTATTCTTTATGTATTACCTGCTGATTGAACACTTCAACTTTAAAAAATGCATATATTAGCCAATATACCTACCCTATACCCTATACCCAAGTGCAGCAAAAAATTTAAAGGGCATACAGTGAAAACATTTTAACCCTTTACAAATAATGGGCTAATTCAGATTGCAAAACCAACAATATTATATTCTTTTGCTTGGGTGTTAAACGTATCGATCTCAATTTGATATCACACATAATGTTTATTGTACTATATACGTGTGCAAAAGGGATTATTTTTAGATTTACTATTTGCAAGCGAGTGGCACGAATGGAAAATCGATCACCAACAAAATCGTCACTCGAGTGTCATTATGGTATCATTTGCATTATTAAATTGTGCATTATGTGTATATTGTTATAGATGTATCCGTTTCGGTGCAATAAAGCTTATAGATTCCTATATTCAATGTGTGCGTACGTGTGTGTGTGTGTGTGTAAGTGAATGTAGTACTTTTGTAACCGCTGAGTGCTTCACGAAGGTTTTGTCTGCACAAGGGATGGTCGAGATAGGGTTTCGCGAGGATCGCACTTTCCGATGGTTGTTATTTTGCATATGAAATAGATTTTTTTGCATAATTTATGGTTGCGCATTCGAGATTGGAGTGCTTCAATTTATATGTGTCAAATTAATATCATTTTTCTTGTATGTGATTTATTTGTATACAGAGCTATTTTTCTTTGTTAATGTTGCATATTTTTGTGTGAGAGAAAAATATATGATACGCCATTTCCATTCTGCCCAAAAGGATGTGAAAATATATAAACACAAAATTATAGTTATAAGATAATTCAATATGACTGGAATTAATTGTGAAAAATGTAATTTATACAAAAAAATTATGATTAGCACCAGAAATAGTGCCAATTATGTGATATCATATTTAGAAAACAATTTTAATGGTTATAGATTATTTTTTCTTTATACATAAATACACTTAAATGTCAGTATAAAACTGTACAAAAATCGTCAAGAAATTATATTTTACGAGGGAGCTGCCTTGTGCATTGTGAGTTTACTTTGTGTGCACTGTAAAAGTGCATTTCTTTGTAGGCGTACAGCACTTGAGACCTCAAGAAACATATATAGCTCTTATCTCTGTATGAATATTAAATGTGGTACTCACTTTATATATAAATTATATATGTTCTATATACATAAACACACTATAAAATATAAAAATTATAAATTAAACGTGTATAATCGTATTTACGTTATGTGTGCACAAGACGTCAACAAACCCTTGGCGAGATAAAGAAAAATAAGCGCATATACATACAGAATACAAATACACATAAATGGATGGAGTATACGTACAATCACAATGTATACAAATGTTCTTAAATCGCGCTTGTAAAACAATGTACTGGCATTTGTATATATTAGCAGTTATATGCATTATATTATTATTACAATTATTATATTTTATTTATATTTAATATAAATTATATTAAATTCGTTTTTATCTCATTTTTTTAACAGCAATAACCGTTTTACTCTACGATCCTGTTTTTATACTACAAATCATTTGAAATTATATGTGCCAGCACCCATTATGCATGGAATGGACGATATTGTTAATAAAATGTATTTATATCAATACATTTGAACAAAGAAGGGGTTGATTTTGATTTATGGCCGATATGCAAATGAGGAAGCCATCATACTTTTAGTATTATTAACTATATATATATATATATATATGCAAGAACGGGGTGATCCTCGGATGTTCTTTTTTGTGTCGAGTTATTGTAACGGTCACATTGACATATTAGTTATAGTTTATAAACATAAATATAACTATTTTTTGGAAAAATAAAAATTAATAATAACATATAACACATAATATATAATACATAATAATACATAATACATAATAATCTTGTTAATGAATAGTATATAAAACTGCATATGTTTTCCGGGATTACAAATAAAAAAAAAAAAAACAAAACATAATATTAAACTGTGATTTAATTCCGTGTATTTCGTTACCCACAAGAACAAATATTATGTAACTATGTATTTTACAAATACATAGCCGAATTATATCATAATACAGTTTGTTTATTATTTAACGATTAAATGTGTTTATTTTTGTTCGGTTGCATAATTATGGTTTCACCAAAAACAAAACAATTATAATTAGCTCATTATGTCTACTATAAATGTCTATATATAACAATATATTATAGTATATAATATGACAACACTGCAAATTCAAAATAGATATATAGAATATATGGAATATTAAATGAGAGACATTTGCGTTGACAGAAAATCTCCCGGTGAAAAACTTACCCAAAAAATGCTCACATACCATCATAATATAGTACTTCCGCAGCCTGGGCGCACAATTTTCTTCGCGCATATCCGATTTCAAAACATTGAACTTGAAGCGCGCGCGAACCAACACACACATACACACACTTTTGCAACAATAAAAATATAATTAAAATTCAACGCATAATTTTTCTATTCATCGGGCAATTGTGTGCTCTACGCATAATTTAAACGAAAAAAAAAGTCTTAGTAACATTTATATACTTTATAGAGTATTATTGCTTGAGCATAGTGCCGGTCTTTGCCTGTGTCTCACGGCAATAAATTAAAATTGTGTTTTTTTCCTGTTGTACTTTAGCTCAACCAAGCAAACAATTGATCGTGTATTTGAGTTCCCTTCTACGCCTGGCGATAGAAGAACGTATGCAAATCGCTTTTGATTATCCTTCGAATCCTTTTTGGCTATTAATGCGTATACACACATTTATACATTTATATAGGTAACAAATATTTTCATTCGATCCAAAACGCGAAACGCTCATGGGACCCTATAAGGCCAAACAATATTATATATATATATATATATATGTATATATTCTGCGGCAGTAATATGCAAATCTGTGATCCTAAAATCGGTTCTCAGGCGATTGAAACTTATATTTTATTTCGCTTTGATATGTATGAGTGCCGATGTAGTATATACCTTTGGACATGTGCCAGATCCGCTAGCAGCAGCAGCGTTGGTGCGCGTGTGTGTGTTTGTGTGTATGGCGTTTGTTTGATCGAAGGGATTACTCCGATCTTGCGAGATGTTGCTTCAGAAAGAATGCGTTCATTTTTTTAATGAAAACAGGACACACAAAGGGATGATGTGTTTGATTGTGTGTTCTCGTTTGGGCGACAAAAGATTGAGAGCGTTTGGATGAAATGTAGATGAAAAGTAAAGAAACGAAGGGTTGATCGCATTAGAGTTTTTACTTTCGATCACACAAGCAAGAGAATTTGAATAAATCGGCATTCAAACTAGGAGTGGCGCGGATGTAGCGCACGCAGACTATTTTATGTGATTCATCATTCTGCTTGGGACAATGCAAAATTATATATATATATAATATTAAATCCCTTTCGATTGATTGTGCGAGACTGTGAGAATATAATTCCCTTTTAATTTATCTATTCTTTATGGTAATTAGTTTTATAGTGGGCATAATATAATTTATGATACACAAAAACTTACTTTTTCGTTACTTATCCTAAATGTTTTATGCCGATTGTATTGAAAATCAATGTATGTATTTCTGACATTTGATAACGCACAATTGATTCCGTACATAAAAGCCTAAATATTTCAACGGAATTTAAAAGAAATCTTTATAAGGCAAGCACAAACTAACAAGAATAAACCACACACTAAAACAACGCCTAACTGAAAATGTTTATTATATTACTCTTTATACCAATTATTTAATTAATCAATATACATTAAAGAACTAAAGTAGTTACTATATTACTTTTAAATAAGTATATAGAATTTAATGTTTTTTATTTATTTGTAAGTGTTAAAAAAACAAAAGTATGCTTAGGTTTTTATAAATATAATGCAAAACCAGTATTTATAAAATTTTAAGCATGGATACATTGAAATACTATGCAATTAAACTACTGATTGCAAATCATAAATATTATATTTAATAAATATTAAAGTTTAAAAATACACATACCTACATCTTACATTGATTTTGCTAAATTGTGAGCTTTTTAGGTGAACAACAAAGGGGTGAAAACTGAACAAAAAAAATTAAAATATAATATATCGAACATTATATTTCATAAGTCATTGTATATAAGTATAGAAAATGGAAATTAAATAATTTAAAATGGACAATAACAAAAACTTGTTTTCCGTATATTTTTGTTAGTCGCACACTGTTATTATCCTTGAACACTGTGTTTTAAACATTTTTTTAAGTATGTAAATATATTTTACAAGCCTATATACACTAAATAGGTGGTATGTAACTTATATTAAAAATAAAGTGCTGCCAGGAATTATCACTTACAAGACCTAATTAACAGGTTTATATTTGCAATGTCTTCTTTTTGCTTCATCACACAATTTATATGTAAACATCAAGACCACATACAAATAAGTAATAGTATATTATATATAAAATAAAAATCCAGCGTGATAGTTATGAATATGAGTGTGCGAAAATAATATCTTATTATGCAAAATACTGTTTATGTAAACACAAATTTTTGCAATAAAATGCTAATTAATTTAAATTTAATTATTGTCGGCTCGACATCATGATCATCTCTCGCTCGCACACAACATATACATTTTACGTACGTATTATACAAATTCTGTTTGTGTGCATTTTATATATATTTGCATATATATATATTTATATATACAAGTATATATATGGTTTGTAAGTGTGGACATGATGTGTTTGTGTATGTATGTGTTAAATTTGTGTAATAATAAATATATATAAATGTGCTCATGATATTCACACAGTTTGTGCCGCTGCTTTTCGAGCACGAGCTCAAGCGTGCGCTTACAAGCGATATGATGGCGCGCGATGATTTGAATGGTGTTTTATATCAACATTTTGTCATTTATATAAATTAACTCTTTTTGTTTTTTTTTGTGTAAATTTTATATGCGTTTTTTATATGTTTATATTTGAGTCACTAGCCAAGCCATACAAAAACACAACCAAGTATACCATAATAAAATATAAAAAAACAAGAAGCTTAACTGTTTTAGTTTATGGAGAATTCTTAGAATGACAATAAATTTATAAAAAAGCTTTTATGAGTTATTGTTATAGTAATAATTTATAATATAAAAAAATTGTATCCCTATAAAATTATCAAGAAAAGTGCATACAAATTTAGCGGTCACCAAAAATAAATATATATTTTTTTAAAATAGTCCTTCAAAAAATATTGATCAACGAAAAAAAAAATCCATTATCATTTACTAATCAAAAAAAAAAATTTGGAAATCGTTCGAAGGCATTTGAGGATCATTTTGAAGCCTATCCAAAAAATGTTATTGCCATCCTATAAAATTACTTACTTCACATAAAAAGTTGAAGTTGCCATTTCTAATTATTTATCAATGGTTACTCAATTTAAATAATTTTGAAGTCGGCCGAAGCCATTTTAAGGATCATTTTGGAGCTTATAGCCAAAAAAGTCTTGTTTCCATCCTGTAAAATACCTTTCTGATGAAACAAAAAAGTTGAGGTGAGAATTTATAATTATTTATAGATAAATATTCAGTCAAAAAATTAGCCCGAAGCCTTTAAGCCTTAGAGACTGAAATGTCTATTGAAAGACAATTGACAGCCGTTAACACTATCATTTCACTGTCATTGAAAACATATAGCGCGATCTTTCTTGCAATAGTCTAATACCAGCTTAATAATATAAAATGTGTGTGTAAAAAAAGGTCTGTATAGATTATAATTTCTGCCCTTAGTTTTTATTGATACACATTTATTTATGTAGATTTTTTTCCCTAAAAAAGACATTAAAAGGTGGTCACCAAGTTTTAAGGTGTTGAAAGATAGGGATTTATCAAATAATAGAGAGTAAAATATACTTTTCATTTTAAGTTAATGATGTTTCGCTTTGCTTTACATTGTTTCAGCAAAAAAAGAAAAACTAAGCGATTCAGAAAGAAATCGAGTGCTCGATATCGAGGAAACTCATGTTGAATTGAAAAAAGTTTCCATTTTCTTTGTATGTTTTGCTTGTGTTTTCTTATTTTGCAATGCAACTCATAATATCACTATTTCGATCAATATCAAACGTTCGATTTTTCACGTGATCCTGCAAAAGCCGTAAAATTATGGTGCAATGATTTTCGTTCGGATTTAACATATTATTAACCACATATATAGAATGCAAAGCAATACTCAGAGCACCTTTCTTGAGTGCCATCACTGTTACTAACACCCTCTGTCTCATCTAAGGGCTGCGCCTGAACTAATTTTCTTAGACGTATCTTGCTCGTACTCACGCACGCATACACGAAAAGACACGCTCTTCTATTCTGTATATTAGCAGCTCTCACAATTTTCGAGAGTTTCAGTCAATTTTGTATACTCAATACGTATATAGTAGCACATTTTCATCCCTCTCTGAATTTCACACGATCCTTCTCTGCGCTCATACGTATATAATAGGTGAGAGCAAAGGGTAGCTTGTCAGTGTGTGAGTGAGCGTATGTAAGCTGGAGCGTGAATACAAGTTGTTTCTATAGCGGACTGGATCGCCAGAACAAATATGTATTTCTGATTCATAGTGCTAGTGTTCACCGCCAGCCGCAGCACTAGACATAACTTATATATGTATATATATATATATAAATCTATTATATCATGTAAAGTGTATATATGCATTCATTATGCCGTATTGTCAATTCTTTTCGTACTAAAAGTAACGTATATTATTAGTTGACTCTATATATTATTCACACAATTATAATATTAAAATAAAACAATAAAACCAAATAAAAACAATTAATAATAATAAAAAATATTATTTACACATACAATAAAAACATTGTGATAATGTAATATTTTGCATTTAATGCAAAGATTTCATTATTTTTTTTATAAAAAGTACAGTATATTGTATCTTTAAAATTTGTATGGAAGTTATGCACAATTTAAAACATTTTTTTTTTCAAAAGTAATGTAGAATGGGTTTTCGAGGGATTGGTTTCATTTTTGATTAGTCAAAAAACTTGAATTTTCATTATTAAATGATATTTTATTTTGAGAAAGATATATGTATAAAAACTTATGAGTGTGTTATGTGTTATGTGTTATGGACGCAACCCAGCGCAACAAAAGAAACAAAACTTGATTTAATGAATATCGAGTATAACATAACTGTTAGCTAGATATTACAAGGAACATATACCAAAATAGTGTGTGCAGATTCTGTGCAATAAAGGAAATGTATATATATATATATATATATATAATACATGTACTGTGTTTGAATATATGTATAAATGTGTACATACAATTGCAG
>JAAAKO020058345.1:0-10473 GCA_010015015.2 Bolitophila cinerea | reverse complement strand
TAATCTACTACAGATTATGTAAATACGTGACACACTACAAATAAAATGATTTGCATGAATATTGTATAGCGCTATCTCTTTCGCACCTGATTATCGCCAGGCCTTGATGCCTACGTTCTGTATATCGCTGTCTCATCAGCGAAACTTTTCTGCTGTTCCTGTATTTTCTTTATTCAATGGTATAAATAAACTATAGAATATAATAGAATAAAATATATAGAAATTTAAACAGAAAGATACGCACACGTGATTTCAGTGTTTTCTTGGAAGTGTTTTTTGTGTATATGTATACACATATATCCGTCTTAAGACGGGCTGACTTTCTAGTTTTATAATATTGGACCAAATGCTTTCAATCCAATAATCTAAACATTCATACGATTTTATTGCTATTTTTCATCATTATTGTTTCAGTATTTTTGTAGTATTACCTTTGTTAAATACCTGTACATAAGTATTATAATAGACCCGTGTATTATTTCTGTGCTATATTTAATATATTTACAATATTCTATGAGAAACAAAGTTTTGTGATTTTAATGGATAATTTAGATGCTATTATGTAATTAACAAAATAATTCTTAACCTTAACACAGAAATGTATTTTCCGTTTGTGAGAATAATAATAGTTTTAGGTTTCGACAAGTATGTTTACAATTGGCAAACCATTTGTTTGATTTTTATTGCTTCGATTTATTAGGCTCAGTTTATGTGCTTCGATATCTTCTATCTACCAATAATACGCACTAAAAACCATTTTGTTAGCTCATAAAATACCAAAATATGCACTAAAAACATCAAAACACGTGAGACAGATAAACATACAGAAAATATGTTTTTTTGATCCTGATTTCAGAGATTTTACAGTGAAACAAAACTTTTCAAAAAGCCAAAAGTCTATTATCAATTTAAATTAAGTACGTTCGTTTAGAATGCATATTTCTCCTCTCTGTGTTCAATAAAGGCACGTTCAAATTAAACTGATTTACACATATTCAAACAAGCTATATATTCTTGAAACCATGAAATAATTTGAAGAATTTAAATAAGATTATAATTTTTTTTTGCTCTTTTCATTTGTTTTCCACTTTCATATAGTGACATTAAATAAAGTGTTTTTTTTTATATATATTTATTTTTTGTTGAAATTAAATTTGTTTTGTTATGTTTCCCGAGGAGTCCTGCGATATTTTTTCACAAGTGAAATAGTCAAAGCCTTCAGCTTTCAATACCTACTTAAAACGTTTCCGAATTCTTCTTATTCTCTATGTTTTAGGCTCTAAAGTATACACATGTTTTATTAGTTAGTTTAGCCTTTTTCTTATTTTTATTTTTTATATAACTTTTCGATATTTATTTTGCAGTTATACCCAAATATAATTATCTGCCATATATGACATTTAAAAGTTCCAATATTTATGGCAAGCTAGATTGGATAAGTTCTCCACTATGCTTTGGCGTAAAACATTACAATATACACATATCAATCGTACTTGTAACATATTTATTATTATTGCATTTATTCAAGGACAGATAACATTGATATTAAAAAACAATTACACAGTATAACAATATTGGTGCCAAACTTTGTACATCAGAATGGGTGTTAGTGTTAAAAAATGTTTATTTTATGTTTATTTTTAGTTTTTGTTTTTCAAAAACACATTACGCATCGACATTTTTATTTTTATTATTATTTTTATTTCATTTATTCAAGACAGAGACCATTGGTTTTATACAAAATTATTAAAAAATATAACAATATTGGTGCCTAACTAGTCACATTAAAATGGGTAATTTTCAAAAAAAAAGATAATTTCACAAATTGTTTTCGGTTGGTCAAAAAGTTTTTTTATTAAAAGAGCAGCATACTACGCAAAGTTTGTAGTTAAAAGTTTGTCAATAAGTAATTGGTGAAATACCATAAATTTGTTTTTTTAGGGTAGATTAATTTTATTTTCAATAAATCAGGTGGGACAAATGTTTTATTTGTCACACCGTTCCAACAAACGACGCAATAATACTTTGACCTCGTCCATTGTTGAGAAAAAATTGTCGGCGTACACTGTTTTGCCAATATCGAGGTATTTTTCAACCACATCGATAGCAATATTGCGGCCCTACCTAAAAATGAGTTTACCAGCCCCAAACTTAGCAGTGTGGAAAGAGCCGTGCTTGGGTTGGGTATAGAATGACCTCTCATTTATTGGACACAAACCAAACATTTTCAAACACAAAAAAATATAGTTTTAAAATTTGTCCTTATTATACACAAGGTCCAAGGTGACCTTGTAATACCTAGTTGCCAAAGAGGACGTAGTATTCCTAACAAAAAAATACCAACACATTCTCGTATCGAATTGAAACCTGTTTTTATTGCTTCAGCATTTTGTCTTATATATTTACAAATGAAATACGTAAAGGTCTTCAGTAAGGTGGGTTGATTTTTAAAAATCCAAAAATTAAATTGGCCTGGGTATGCAAAATATTAAAAAAATATATATATTGGCGTAATTTTTGAGCTGAATTTCGTTTATCATAAATTAGGTATAAAAATACACTAATTAATTTGGAAAAAAGTTAAACAAATCACTCCAATGGTTAGTATGTCAATTGCATGCATATGATAACTTCCTCATCGTCACCTAATTATACAAGTGGTTTTACTGGCCCAATTTATAAGGCTTTGAAAGACTAACTAAAATTGCCGATTATACCATTCGATCCAATTAGCTTTGAAGATTTTCCTACAATCTTAAAAGATCTTAGTACTGATCAACAATACCTATATGATATATGTGTTTCTGTTATATCTGGCTTTTGTCCGGAAAATCTCAGGAGAAGAAATCATGGCCAGATGTCACATGCTGACTGCTAATCGGATATTGAGAAAAAATGTTGCAACCAGTGAACCATCCGATAAATTAAAGACTTTGGCTACATTTGTCGTTAAAGTATATGCTCGGTGTTGGTTAAACATAAAATCCAATCCTTCTTTCGTCAATGGGGCACAACATCTTCACGATGCGATTAAATTCATTCGTTATCTTCCTGATTCCATAAAATCGATAATAGATACTGTGATACAGGATAATACATATTTCGGGCATTGTGAAAACATTTTACTTGGAATGTGGTTTGACACTCTGTCTCTCCGTGCGCCAACTGGCTTTTCAACGCATAACTCATAACTTTATTGCCAGCGCAATAAAGTCGCAAATTTAATGTCCCTACTAAACTAAATTTTAAGTTATATTAATTTAAATAAAAAAATATAAATATCTATATACTGCGACCCAGACTAGTCCCAGGTACCTTGTCACCAATCAGAGTGTTAATTTTGGATGGCAACCGTATCGTCAGATGAGTAAGGCAGAAATACGATTCATACAAATTCAATCAATTTAAGACAATTTTTAGATTATTTTAATATAAATCCTTATTTTTGCTAATTTTACATATTTTATCTTATTTTAGTACTAAAGCTCATTTCATCTGTACAAAAAAGAACAGCAGACTCGAAATATTGAAGACAATTACAAAGTTATTATCAGGAGAAGATTGTGATAATTAGCAAATAAACAAACTGTGGTAAAAGCTAAATAAATACTCTCCACTTACAAACATCGATGTACAAAAAAGTTATCTTTCTATAAAAAACGTATTCTGTTCAAATATCAGGCATTTTTAAATTTTTATAATTTAAGATAATGATCGGTATTTATTCAAAAAAAAAAAAGATAAAGTACAAACTTAAACTAGTAATAAGTGCACTTGTTTGTATTTTAATTCTATGTTATAATGTAGAAATTTCAAGGTATTCTATCAAGTACATATTTTTATATAAATTAATTGTGATTTTTTTTAGGATTTAATTTTTTTTTGGGTATTTTATATGTTTCTAATGAATTTTTAAAGCTTATTTTAAGGGCTCAAAACGATGTTTTAATGGCTTCTTATAGGCGCTAAAAAAACTATTTTTAGGGTTTCTTTTTGATTGCCCTAGTGATCAAATATCCATCCTCGCTATAGGGGGGTTTTTAATTTTTATAAAAAAATATATATGACAAAAGATATAAAAAAAAGAAATAGGATCAAAAACATTTTTTTTTTAAATAACTGCATAATTTTTTTTTTTTGGACAAAGGGTCGCAGATAAAGGGTTTAAGGTTAAAATTATGCAGTTATTTATAAAAAAAATCATTTATTCGATCCTATTATTTTTTTGTCATAGTATGAATTTTCATACAAATATGAACACCCCTAATATGAAAATGGTCATACGACCACCATAAAAACAATTACTTTGTAATAAGGGAGCAAAACTGAACAGTTTGTCATATTTTTTAACGGTTCTTAAAAATATATTTCAGCCCTTTCGCCAATTGAACTTTTTTATAATGGTGTAAAGCAATACAAAATATTAGGAATAGAAGAGTATTTTTTTAAATTGTTGAAGAATTCTTGTAGAATAAATTCTAAGAATTTTTAATTCTTAGGCCCGAGGTTAGTCCTATACAATTAAATACTGGGTACAAACTACAGAGTCAGTAAAATGTATTGAACTTTATATAAAAAACCTAAACCCTGAAAACTTAAATCCTGAAAAAAATTCACAAGTGTTTTAATCAACAAAAATTTGGTTAAAGATATGTTTAAAAAATATAAAATCATTGATCAATGATCACTGCGAAATATATCCCATATACTAAAATAAGTCATTCAATTTCAACGCCACTTTGTAAACGCACCCAGTAAACTGTTACTTCTTTTCGAAATGCGTACGCTTCTGGCGCAAAGTTAAAGTGACCACTTCCATTCAGTCGACGATTACCTTTCTATACGATCGTGGTAAATCGCGCGCAATACCGCGAGTGCGCTGCTGGCTTGTGCCTCTCGAAAAAGTATATATATTATTTTATTCTCGATAAAATACAACAAAATGTAATAATCTTTTTATTCTTATTATTGTTATTATTGTGGTGACAAAATACCTAAAATGTATTATATATTATTAAATTGAGTGTGTGTGACAAAAGTGAAGATTGTGATTCATATTTATGTTCATTCCAATATATATATAAATATATATGTTTATTGGCATCGTTTGTTCTCTAAAATAGTAGATAATGTAATCTATATAATGTTATTAATACATATTATTTACAAACATTCAATGAACAATCTATGTATGTGTGTGTGGATAGCTGTTTACGTAGCTAACAAATATATTATGTTAAATTATATTAAAGTGCAAGTTTTTTTTTGCGAGCGAAATACAAAACCGTGCGACTTTTCTATTATTTAACGACTTTAAGTTAACGGTGCGCGCACTTTTGGGATTTTGCTGAGTCCACAGGAAAGAAAGGAGTTTGCACACAGGAAAACAAAATTTGTGTGTGTGTGTGTTTGTGTTTCTCGCGTGCGCACAGGTGTAACAGGATATTCTGTTCTGTCGGAAAGCCAGAATACATTCCGGGCTATAACGCGCACTAAATCTACAAGGAATCGATGTAGAGAGCCGGTGACCGGAAATGCATCCATGTAACCATTCTCTTGTCGAGTATCGAGCTCGAGTACACGCGCAGAGCGTAAAATGCGCAAGCGTAACCTACATTCTCGGATTTTGGACACTCTTTGCGACTCGACAGCACCATCAGAAGCAGCGGGTGAACGCGAGCACAAACAAAAGAATATCTGTGACCTTTAAACGTGTTTATATTGTATATATATATATTTATACATATTATAATATATCGTTTATATACCTTTCTGAATTGCTGTTAAGAGAGGCATGACGCAAAGAACCGGTTTACATGCAGAAAAAGAGTTCGTCGAGCAATTTTCGGGTCGTCGAAATGGAATTTTACCCAATTCACAAATGTTGATATGTGGAAATAGCCTTGTTGTACCTTGTTATACCAATGTTTAGGAAGACTTTATTTATAGCAGTAACGATCAAGAAACTCTCGTGAAGAATGGCCGATTTCTTTTGTATTTCATTAAAAACTATAATAGTGTGGTTTTGTTTTACTAAATTACTACAAAAGCTTTTGAGCAAAATGGGCCCAAATTGAGACATGCGTGGGTTCGTCTCTTTATCTAAAAGACGTCCCAAGTAACAATTTGGGTTAAAAATTCATAAAAAACCCGTCACGGTTATTCGGTTTAAAAATAGGTTAATATTAGGTTTAAAAATAGTTAAACGCAAACTCTTTGGAAAAATTAGTTTAAAAATTGTTGAATTAAGGAAATATGTTTACCGTCAAATTAATTTGTTAAATTTTAGAATAAAACAAATCCAGATATTAACTGTCAGCCAAGTTAGTTTAATTCTGATAAAATATAACACTGAACATTTACTTGAAGTTTATACAGTTCATATTGAGTTAATTTGTCATACATATAAACCCAAATATATACATATAAACCCAAAATCAACCGAATAATTTCAGATTAGAAAAGATTAGTGCATCGGCGCATTTTCAAAAGTTTACACCCACAATTCCAAGCGAAATAATGCGCAGTGCATTATTTCACCGTGGAATTGTGACATTTCTCTTGTTTGACGTTTGCTTTTGTTTAAATTATTGAATATTTACCATAATTGAAAATGGTCTGTTTTACGAAATTTAGAAATTTATGAATGGATTTGGACAAAAAATATTGCAGAGGATAAATTAAGATGTCGATGGAAATGGTGCAGCCGGTGTTCCGATCACTGCAGTGCGGTTTATGGTGCTTTAAGTTGTGCGATGTGCTGTCACTTTTGATAGCTCAATATGAAAGCACCGCAATCATTATTTAGTCATTCCCTCATGTTTATGATTTTGGGTAAAATTATATATGCCTGATTTTAAACACATTTTTAGTGAGAGATTAGAAAAAGTCCACAAAAACCATTTTTATTCAGGGGTTTTACGGTGCATGCTCCATATTGAAAGATATTAATTGCATTTGTAAAACACTTTTGTAAGCCTTCTATTTTCCAAACGAAATCATGATTTATTATCATTTTGTTTATCATAACCTAAGAGACATAATACTCTAGAGAAGAAGTTAGGTTATGTTTTTGTAATGAACATCTTTATAAAAATAGGCAGTCGTACCGAGTTTTTAGACCCGTTTTGAGATATTGTAAAAACACGTATTTTAATAGTTTTTTTAAATATTCGTTAAAATGTATTAGGTAGATACTATTTTAAGTTTTAATAATGTTTTATTACTATTTTACAAGCTTTATAATAAAATAAATTAATAATATTTGATTTTTTTAAATGTGCGCTAAATAAGCCATCTGTTGACGAAAAAATAACTAAAATACTACCTCGAATTAAAAAGATGTTTATTACACGTCCGTACATAGAAAAACTGGTCCATTTCGTCTATATATTAAAGTCTACGGTCATAACAGCATATTCAAAAACGTCAATAACAATGAGAATCGTCATGTTAATCTCTACTCGAAATTATTCCACGTTGATTTATCAGGAGAGTTGTGGAAACCACAAGACTAAAACCGAAATTTCACTGGTTTAAATGTATAGTATATTTTCATATAATTTTTATTCAAAAATTAAATAAATAAACAAATACCGAAATCTGAACCAAACATATTATTTATATTGTTTCCATCGTCAATACTAAGATAATGTCAAAATGTTCAACTAAACAATAGGAAAACATTTAACTAAAACTATAAGTTATGCGGTTTTACTCAAATTTAACTGAGTCATTTGCCCAGTGTACATTCAGTGCAGATTTTTCAATTTTTTTACTGTTTCTAAGCGTCAGGGTTTTTTTAGTAAAAGTTTTACTCAAATTTAACTCAGTGTACGCTCAGTGCATAGTTTACTCAATTTTGACTGTCTAAGAGCGGCAGGGTTATTTATGGAACATGGTTCACCCAAATTTATATGAATCATCGGTAAAGAACTGTTGGTTTTACTCAATTTTGTATGAGTAAACATTTTTTGGTTTCCTATATTTCATCACACAGAGCGGCAGAAATAAAAAAACACAAAAAGAACATTTGAAATATAAAATTTTACCGATAAAATGTAAAACCCTCAGTTTCGAAGTAAAATATGGTTTGCAATGATTTATTGTACTAAACATAACTTGTAATTCAAGTTAAATATTACTACACATTTATATTTGCCAATAATAATAATATACTTCTATTTTTTTCGGTATTAAATTGTTACCAATTTTAACTCAGATATTATTTAAGTACATACTTTTTGTTTTTATAAGTATATATATTTGAAATTTAACACAGTGAAGGTTAACTTTTTGGTTATTAGAAAAAAATCGGTAAATAAATATACGTAAATTAACTAAATAGTTTTACTGAAAAATATCATAGCTAAAGAGTTAATTTTCGGTGTTTAAAGTTACTGTAATAACAGGTTATTCCATAACTGCTTTTTTGGTTTAATATTCGTTTAACAAAAATACAGTGAAAAAAGGTTAAAAACGGACAATCGTCCATACAAAATCTTTCCCGTTTTGGGTTAAAATAACTTAAATTTACTAAAAAGCATACTGAGTTTTAACTGAATTCGGTAAAATTGTTACTTTGGGTATATTCCAATGTCAATCTAATCTACAACCAAAGACTAATAAAATAAATTGGTGACAGAACTCTTCATTCCAACAAAAAAAAACCAACCAACGGTCTAAAAAAAAAACACCGCTAAGAATACCTTTGGGCCCGTATAGAAATTAAAAATAACTATGTTGGAATCATAGTGATGGCCTAATAAATATACACCATCACTATAAAAACCTGTTCTACATTTAGAAGCTGTCGATGTTTTTACAAATCTTTAGTCAATTTTTTTTTATGATACAAAAAAGAGTGTGAAATCAGATAGATAAATTTACAATTTGTCATCTAATCAACCAACCTTCTTAATATACTAAGAAGGAAATGAATTCGCCCTATTCTGTACGCGAAATTAAAACAGTTTGAGATGAACAAATTTTTGCGTAGAGAAAATGTTTTACAAATTTTGAATACTGGGATTGATATCGAGGATTTTGTTATTCCGGGATTTGTCTAATGTCTAAAATGTTTTCAGCGATAACATTTTTAACTGGTTTAAATGGCGAGAATGTTTTAATTTCGCTTACTTGGTATGAATATGGAGTTTGAGAACATACCAACTGAAAGGCATCGTAGTTGGTCTTTATTTAGAAACTTTAGAAATAAGGTCTCTTAAGTATCTATATAATTTTAAAACATATTTTCAACTATTTCATTAAAATTTGCTATACTTTTGTATTGTTTATTATTTTGTAAGATTTTACAATAGAAACTAATGAATTTATACAAAGTAATAGTACAATCAAAAGTGTGATAAACAGGGCCACCAAACAACAACCAAAAGTATGACAACGCAAGTTTTTTTTTCGAAGTCCTATCATTATTTAGATAACACATAAAATAATTCAAAAATATCATTTTTTTAAACCATACTTGATGGGGCATATCTGAGCATATTTTACCTGTTAGAGCATATTTGGTAATTTTGGCCTTTTTTAGGTCATATTTTGCATTTATAAGGGCATATTTGGTCATTTCATAATAATCCAAAATTACCAAAAAATAGTTAATAAAGCCAGTATAAAATTTCTGAAGTCTCTATTATGGTTTCTTTTTTTTTAAAAGGTCTCTAAGTCTCTAAAGTTAATAAATTATCGCTATATTGCCTGTAGTTAGACAAAATTGAAAAAATATTTCAGAGCAAACATTCCCAAATGTTTGTCCCGTAACTCGATTATATTTGTTGAAAACTGAAAGGTCATAGTATAACTATCGAAATCAAAAAAAAAAAAAAATATCGATTGTTTTCGATATATTTAATTTTGAAGTTTGTTTAAAATGTAAAAAAAACGTAAAAGAAATTCCAACCCATTGCCAATTTTCAAAATATACTTAATTTTTTTTTTCATTGAAAAACCTGAGTAAGGTATTTCCATAGCAGTACAAATCAGTACAAAAATAAATCAAAAATGTGCCAAAATACAATAATATCGTCGGTCACAAATCAAAGGTCTACAACCACCAAAAAAAAACAAAAACTTCTAAATTATCAGTTTTACCTGTTTGACTAGACCTCTGATTTGAGACCGTATGTATGTATTCGATCGTATTTTTTTTTCTAAAAGGTGTAGTCTCATTTCAAACATCTCAAGTATCTCAAGTATCAAGTATCAAGTACCATACCGGACCATACATACATTTTCTGTTCAGTCATAAGCTGTTCTATCCCCTCCGCAAAGGATAACAACGATTTACGGGATCTCCTGTATAAATAAAAATAAACTCATCAATTTTCTGCTTATAAATCATTTTAATTACACCATACTACTTATATCGACTGCCATTAAACTAAAGAATTAAATGGTTAAATCCTCTGTTAAGAAATTTAGATTTTTTAATTATATATCTATATTAATACATTT
>JAAAKO020058334.1:0-10474 GCA_010015015.2 Bolitophila cinerea | reverse complement strand
GCTCAAAATCAATACGTTCACTTTCGTTCGGCTGAGCGGTTTTGTGCGTTTTTTAACGTGCAAGTGTGAATACGGCTACTGATCGGTTTTATAAGTTTCCTGTTATTAAAAAGGAAAGCATAAATAAATTTCAAATAAACGACCATAGTGTTCGTGTTCAAATTTCAAATGCACGTTTCATTGTTGCGAAGCTTTGCATTCGGTACAACTGCGTGTCTTCATTCGCGCATAAAAATGCCATGAATTCTTGCTACGCAAAAAAAATTCAACAACAACATACAGTCGTGTTTACTCTCACACACACGCACAAGCATAATACATATATTATATATAGATAATACATACAAAGTACACAACACAGACACGACCCCGATTGCAGCGTTGCCAAATTTAAAAAAAAAATGTTCAAATCTTAAAAAAAATAAAAAGTGTTTTTTTTTGCGCTGGGAGTGGTTTACACTAAAAATGTCCCCTTTTTAATTGTTTTTAAGATTGAAAAATATTGTAGTCTATGCTATATAGTCTAATAATAGTTTCAAGATACTTTTTTCAGGTTGTATTATAAAATTCTAATATATATTTTTAATAAAACAAAGAAAATTAGAATTGATAAAATTTGATTCTCTTGTAAAAAGTAATTTATTTATTTAAGGATATTTATATTTACGGCATTGTCAAATAAGACTTTAATTATTGTTTGTTCGTAAAAAAACAATAAATTATAAAATTAATTAAACTTTTTGAATAATATTTTATTCAAAAATCTAAGTATTATTTTTAATTATAAAAAATCTTAATTGTTGGCCAAAAATCTTCAATCATATTTCTGGGCCAGAAATCTTCAAAATGTAGATAAATCTTTACATCTGGTAACGCTGCGCCCGACACGACACATGTATAATACAAAACGTCGAGTCGGAACGAACGAATCGTCAGTTCTTCAAAACATTTGCACCGACTGGTCGCATCTGTCTCTCTCGAAGAGAGCCTAAGTTAAATATAAATATCTTAGCGTGCGTTTACTAAATTTACCAAAAGAGATTGTGTGAGAGAGAGTTTAATTTGCGTATAATTGAATATCAGTGCAAAAACAATTTTAGTTTTTTTATACAAAAAGTGTGTGCTGTGTTTTGATATAAGTTCATTTACCTCAAGCAAACATAATAATAATAATACACGCGTGCAATATAGAAAAACGTGTACATATGTTCATTATATACATGGGAGCGTCCTCTGACGTCGTTGCCGTTCAAAGTGCGGCCGGCCGGCGGTAGCGCCGGCGTGGCGTTGCGTGATGTGCGCAGCCATATGCGTCTTGATATAAATAGGATAAACGGGGGCGCCATAATGCGCATGTTTTTTTCTGCCAATTCGACCCATTGGCAAACATCGAAAAAAAAACATCTGGCAAACAAAATATTTGAAGTTTTTTTTTGCAAACAAATAAAGTTGTTAATTTATAGCGAGGTTGAATTTGAGATAAAGCTTTCTGTTAATTGAGTATGAAATGAATATAAACCAATGATCAAAATTGTGGAGGCTTTTTGTGACAATGTAGTATGCAGTCATATTAACTCATATTATTAAGATACCATTTAAATTTTTTAACGTCGATCCATAAAAAAGAAGGTCTAACTATATTGCTAATTGGAAATAAAGATCGCGTAATGGACTTGTTACTTAAATTTCATCGTAAATAAAATCGTAAATAATCTCATTTATTTCATTTACTTGTCTTTTGTTTTAAAATGAAAATGAATATATATATATATATATATATTTTTTTCATTTTTCCATATTATTTTTAAAATTCTCGATATTTTTATA
This sequence comes from Bolitophila cinerea, assembly GCA_010015015.2. NCBI lineage: Eukaryota > Metazoa > Arthropoda > Insecta > Diptera > Mycetophilidae > Bolitophila > Bolitophila cinerea. The sequence continues at coordinate 8,647 of JAAAKO020058334.1, read as the reverse complement.
ATATTCTCACGTATTTTAAGTATTACTTAAAATATTTTTTATATTCTTCTCATTTATTCTCAATAGATTCCTAATATATTATTATTATTACATAGTATATTACGGATATTACGAATATTATAGCATAACAAGAATACTTGCGAAAATAATCTAAACAATCAACAAATATACAAAATCAATCAATGAGTACGCGAGAATATATTCTCTGTATATTACCGTAATTATCGATTATTATTTAATATTATTATAATTATCATTGTTATTTTCTGTATTTTGATATTATTTGCTATATTTAATATAATATAATATAATATTCTCACAATTGTAGTATTATTCAAATAATTGATATTATTGTTTTTATATTGTTATTAATATATATTATATTATCAAAAATTCTTGATATTATTATACACCATATTCTCCGATTAAAATGCGCCATAAAGTAGAGTTACGTGATCTGACTAACATAATTCCAAACTAATGCTCATCAAAAAATGGACATTAAATCCATGTATTTCGAAGAACGGTTGTTATAATTAAATAAATGAAATGAAATGATTATAAACGCACATTTTGCGGACAAAATACTCAAAACTGCGACAAAAACTGTTTCCTGCTATGCGAAGCAGCCGTTTAGATTCAAAGAATCTGTTTGCAGATATCTAACCATCATCCGGTTTATGATATTGCGTCGTAAATGCTAATTTTACAGTTAAATAAAATAAAAAAAAAATTGTTTGATAAATACGAACAAAAACTGACCGAAGGTTGTTTTCTGTGAAATATTTTACAAGACAAAGTAACACTTGTTGTATTCGTTCACTGACTCATTATTGAGGCTGGTTACAAGTTCGAAAATAACTTAATTAAACAATGAGACCACATTACTACTGTTTACTGTTTGGATTCCTGCGATTCCAGGTGATGCATATTATTTATATAGCATACGTATCATATTTCTCATATTAAATATAAAAAAATGTTATTGTGTCTAATCGCAAGTACGTTGCGACTTTAAAAATACTGATAATTTTTGTTTATCTAATCTTTTAAAATCTTATCTTTAATTTTAAACCTTTTTTGTGTATATGCGTTCGCCACAAATTGTATATATATATATGTATATAAATATATCCGTATCTTCATTAAACAATTATTATAATTACTTATTAAAAGTAAATATTTGCCAGTGGAGAAATGGTTGTTTCAATATGCGGTTTCTTCATTTTAGGTCAAATCATTTTTCAACCAGACATGCATTTCTTCAAGGAACTAGCAATTTGACCATAGAATAGGAGACTAAGTGGCATATCAGTTAATCTATAAGTGACTCAAAAGGAAAATATCATAAAATACGAATAATTAACTAAAATCCACAATGAAAATCAAAAGATTTGACAATTTTTTTCTTCAACCCATAACCGATGGGGGGTAGAACAAATTATTAGTAAGGTTTATGATTTTTTTAAACATTACTAATCATATTTACCAACTCTCGGGCGGTAATCGGTTAATGTCTGGCAAACAATCGTCGAAACAAAAGTTCAATCAATTGTTTTTGGATAAAATGGTTTATCTATAAAAAAAAAATCACTAGTCAGAGAAAAATAACGTAAAAACAAAGGTGACATATCTCCTATAATCTCTTCTCTCTATAGTCATCGAGAAGAATATACAAGAATATACATGTTTGTATAGAGAAACATACAAACTATTAAGAAAACTCTTAACGAATCTCCAAAATTCTTCTTGCACTATCAATTAAAACCAAGTTAATTGCAGGTCATGACATTCGTTTAAGAACACCTAAATGCTAGTAAATTTGTATATATAAATGTGAAACGGATTATTCTATCTAAAGAATTGCACAACAACGAGCTCCGAGTTTAATTAAAATTGTCAATAACAGTCAACACACTTGGTCCAAACTCCAAAGTTCTTCCGATTACTTCTTAGTTTACTTTTGACGTTTGCCTGAATTCCACTGGTAAAAAAACACGTTTTTATTATAATTTCTAGGTTGAAGATTGGCCGATTTGAAGAAATGCACCAACAAAAACCTTCTAGCCACTCTTAAAAAACATTTGCCATCATTGTTGGAACCACTTCTATTGAGTTTCTCTAATTTAGTATTTTACATATGGATAAATATCGATTCCACCCACTTTTATTGGCAAATATAATGTGGCCATCTTTTAATGAGCGAAAGCACTTGAATGAACTGATTTAAATTCCAAGATTTTTCTCTATAACGATCCGAATCATTTACAACTTTATCAAAGTTTTAAAAGTAATGCGTTTTTACGAAGCGATTTGGATTGTATTTCACGAGTGTATTGGTTAATCAAGGTTATTTACAAAAACCGATAAATCTTTAAATTACATCTCCATCTGCTGATGATCGATTGAGCCCGCACATTCTTCAAGAAGAGTACAAAGCTATCCGCAAGAATATACTACAACCATTACTAACGAAAAAGTGTTCTATATTTAAAGTGGGTGCTAGAACATTTGGTTAAACCGATCTGTATAATTTGAAAAATAATTGGTAATTACTGCCATTGTATATTTGCACGCATACTCTTGCATTCAAATACCAGAGACAGACTGAAAAAGAACACTTAATGAAACATCAAATAAATAATTTCAAAACATATGCTGATTGTGGGCGCCACTGAATTGAATAAACAAAAAATATTATTAAGCCGTGCAAAATGTATGTATGTATGTATGTATGTGTGTATGTATATATAGTATATGTCGGTGTATTCGGTATTTGTATACTATATAAACAACAACAAGCAGAAAATCAAGAGCTTCAATGCAATAACAAATAAATATATATTTATAAGTATATAGCTGCTGATACATCAGTGTGCATATAATACAAGATTAACATAAATTAAATATACAATTAAACAAAAACACGTTGAAATTACCAATTGTTTGTTTTTTTGGTCCTTTGTCCTTTTTTGTGATATTTTGTCAAACAAAAACACAAACCGAAGAAGAGAGAAAAGATATAATGGAAGATTTTTACAAGGCCTGTCACAGGCCTAATGAGTTACGTGCCGAGTTTTGGAACTTGTGTTCATTTCATATATGTTTTCGACTCAATTATCATTTTATTTATTTGTTCTTGTATAGTTTTAATAAATAAAATACTTATATGATTACATTCATTTTAAATTGAATTTAAAAAAGAACAAAAAAAATGTATTAATTAAGAAAAAGTTGAGCCCTAAACCCTTGATAATTTTGATATTCTCGATATTTTTCATATTCTTGATATTCTCGAATAATATATCTATAAAATATTCCTATTCCTAGGAAATGCAAAAAACAATTTCCGGCTCGATCGGAAATGTTGCATGTTAGTTTGATTTTGTATTATAATATTTTTTGTAAACGTTTTTTAACATTTTTTTTATGATAATTTAACTTTTATAGTTTTTTATGATTCGCATAATTAGAATTAACATTCCCGAATATTTAAAATAATATTTCAATGATTTGAAAAAAAACGGGGTCGTGTTTGACCACCGAATTCGCTTAGAATTGGTAATCTATATATATATATATATACTGTACATTTTTAAATTATTACAATTTTTTTTTCGGAAATATTAACCAGAAATCCTATGAGAAAATAAGAAAAATAAAAGCAAAAACCTAAAACCACAAATCCCGCCCATAAAACCAATTTCGTTTATAAATTATGTGCAACGTTTAAAACAAGTTGTCCACGTCAATTTTGGAACGCCCTGTATTGTATTAGCATAATCTGCGAGTGCTTCAAAAACTCACATAACCATTTTGGGTCGTTATCACTTCTAATACAGTTTTATGAATGTTTAAAATTTAAATTATTGCAATGTTTGTTTCTTCTTTCTCAGCTGTTCTGTTAGACAAGTATAAAATGAAAATCATCAACGGCAGAGCCAAAACTGGCAGCTGGATTACGGTGACGACGACCATCATCATTCTTCTATCAATCATCAATACATGCACCGCATTGCCCTGTTGTCCTGACTTTCATGTACTGACGAATGGCACCAAATGCACGTACAATGACAACGTAATCAAGGCAAACCTAAATTGCCCAACTGGCAAGTTCTTGATGGATCCATCTTTGGATGCACGTGATTCTTATACAATTAACAGCAACGGAGATCTGGTGGCTGGCTACGATGGTTCGATTGTGACAAGCGATCTGTAAGTTTAATAAAAAATATATATTTTTTTTATTAAAAATCTTTAATTATTTTACTTGTGCAGTTACTGCGAGGCCAACATACTGACGTTTAATTCAACCGAAATCCATCCGGTGGCTCTTTTGTGCTTTGAAGACGTCCACACGACCGCATTGCAGATCTTCATGATGAAAGGAATCTTATCGTTTATTTCTGTGGCCTTTCTCTTTGCTACACTGTACGTGTACTGGCTAATTCCGGAACTACGCGAAACCCAGGACAAGATCACGTGCGTGGCACTAACTTGTCTGACGAGTATGCTGCTGTCCCTCGGTTGTACGCAGACCGTGCTGACAACGGTCAGGTCACCAACATGCGAACCCTTTGGTATGTTAACATTATACGATAGTACACTAAATCATTATGCATGTTTAACTATATATATATAGCATACTTGATCTACTTCTCGACAATTGCGTACTTTACTTGGCTTAATCTGATCATGTTGAATGTCTGGAAGAACACTGTGTAAGTTTAACGTCATCCGACCAATTCTAAAATGTAGCTTATATACTCTGATGATTCGATTTGATAAATCAACATGTATTTACCCGGACAGGCTTATGCGGTGGAAGATCAAGGAGAGCAAATGGTACATTCTGAATCATTTGTACGGCTGGACGGTTCCGTTGACGCTGTCGCTTGTTTTGTACGGTGCCCAATTGACTGAGGGCGGTTTACATCCGGGCTTTGGCGAGAGGTCATGCTGGTTTGCCGGTGAGTTTAGAATCATCTTTGTTTGTAGGTATCGTCCAGCAGTCAAGGTTCACTGACCACGCATTTTTGCGTATATCATAAAAAAACTACATCAAAATAATATCAAAAACAAATTCTATAGAAAAACACGAAACCTGGATCTTCTTATACATTCCGATCTGTGTGATGCTGTCGATAAACATGGTGCTATTCATCTGGACCGTATACGGTCTACAAAGTCTAAGCAGCAGCATCAGCGAGGACAAGAAGAAGGCCCTCGCATTTAGGTAGGTGTTCATTTAGTAGACCAGTTATAGTAATATTTGTTTAACTGATATGATTGTCATCTTTGTCGTAGGTGTAAACTGTATGTGAAGCTGTTTTTCCTGGGCGGTTTGACGTGGATACTAGAACTGCTGTCTTTCCTATTTGGTTCATCCAATGGAGTCGACCATTGGTTTTGGTAAGCGGCGCAGTTGTAATTATTTTTAGGTTTTTTATGCTTTTTTAATATTTATTTTCATCTGTCTCTGTTTATCGCATATGTTGCTGATTTTCTCTCTCTCTCTATCAGTGTTTCCATCATAATTAACTGTGCATCTCTCGTACACATGTCAATGTTTTTTTATAGATAGATGCTTCTATCTCTTACATACATCTGTCAACTGTCAATGTATCTCGTTTTCTTTCTGCTTCATTATATATTTATATATTTAGTTAGTTCTCAGTTCTTATTTATATATATAAAATTTTTTGTTTCCATTCTCGCATCAGGATACTAACGGACATTGTAAACGCTCTGCACGGCGTGCTGATCTTCATGGTACTGGTTGTGTGGCGACGACGCGTTCGCCGCGAACTGGCCGGCAAGCGGATCCTCTTCTGCTTCACCGCTCCACAATCCTGGGCCGATTTGAAAAACTTTGAAACAGATGTTCTGAACGACGAAGAAGGTATTTGATGTCATTATTTTTTTTTGTCTATACACGCAGAATTATCATTTTTCTCTCTCTCTTTTTTGTGGTTGTTGCAGTTGATAACACAAAATACGACCTGGTCCCGAAGTAAATACGAATTAAAGTTAGTCTGCGAGAACAACACCCGAACACAGACCAGAATTAGCATTTATATTTTTAAACATGTTTTTATATAAATATACATCAATATATATATAATATATATTTATGTATATAGTTTATTTACGAAAATGTTTTAACGTACAAAATAATAATAAACCATCAACTAAACCTTGAGGCAGCTATATATCGCATTGTTTTGAACATTATCGGTATAACTTAAACAACTAAAATATGATTTTGTGTTAGTTTAACAAATAACAAATATTAAATAATTAAAGATTAAACCAACAAAAGAAAATGGTATTTAATGTCTTTTAGAAGAGACGATTTTTAGGTTATGTTTATTTCGCAGGGACTTTTTTTTTGAACTATCACAAGAATTATCTGGTTTTACGCAAGTAATTATTTAAAACATATATAAATATAGATTGAAGTAAATTTGAATAGATTCATCACCATATGTGGGAAATATTTATTACCTCAGGATCATTTTATTATGCATTCCTAAGTTTTACTATACTTTATTTTAATTTTAATATTAAAGATGCTTTGCTTTTTAATAACATAGTCACCAGAATTAGATTTGTCAGTAGTATTCAAGTATTAAAATCAAAAACATAAAATGTAAAAACTAAAATAAAATTAAATGTTTCCTAATTTTTATAAAAAACCAAATCATGTGTTTACTTCTTCTTAACCAAAGTATTCACTCCTACATAATTTTGGGGGCTCAACAACGTGATTAGAAAGTTTTTTGTCAAATAAAAAAGATTTTTAAGAAGATATTTTCGAAAATTTGAAAATTTATGTAAGTATCAAAATGAGTTTGAGGTTTAAATGCATTTGGTTTGCGTTTGAAGTTCAATAAAGACGAATTACAAAAAAGATTAAAAATAGCTACGATACTCAATTTTGCAGACATTAATGATGGTCAAGATAACACGATGATTTGGAAGATAATGAAGTAGAAAATGATTACGATGAATCAGAAGAGAATAAATATTAGGAAATAGAGGAATTAAAGAAGATGATTTTAGAAATGCAAAAACAATTGAAAAACCACAGATAGGTAATGTTATATATTTTTTTGTTCTCGTTTGACAGCTAAACCATGAAGCCGATGAAAATGTGTTAGTGCTAGTGTAAAATTCAAAATGCCAGTAGAGATCAAATAGTGACAGATTGTGTTGAATACCGTAAAATCGTGCGACCAAACTTTTTTTTTTGAAAATCCAAAATTATTTAAAAAAATGCACACAGGGCGGCATGAAAAAGACTTTTTCAGCTGTTTTTTGTTTCTTGTATCTAAATGAAGAAAACTCTCCAACGACATTGTGGCTTTAAATCTTTCCATGGTTTGTATATATTAAAATTATATTGTGGTTATTTATATATTCCAAATAAATTATTTTTTAAATTAATATATTTCATTTATTTATATAGCGAGAAAGTGAAAAGGAAGATTTTATGACCTGATCTAATGTAAATTCTGTAAATGCTACTCGTACATTTTTAGTCACTTTAAATAAAACGAAGCTTTTCAATTCTCCATTTTCTTATACGTCATCTGCAAAAGCCTCAAATTCTTCCCTCGTAAACAAATTCAAAGACGAATTAAAAAATTAAGAAAAATAAGTAGAAAGCAAAGGTTAAAGTCGAAAACATTGATTCAGGCAATCAACAGATAATTATCCACCAGAGCTGCGCAGTTTTGCGATAACATTAAACTTTAATTCGCAGAGGGCGTACGAATATGTAAGAAAAAAGTTTACCAACTGCCTACAACTCATCAAAAATATTAAAGGATTTTCAGAAAAGTCATTTGAAATATTAAGATAAAGAACACAGTCTTCTGAAAGAGTAGTGGTCAGCAATATGTTTAACGAAAGTAGCATAGACTACAAGGGATCAAACATTTTTGGGTATGTTGATTTGGGACCAGGATTTACAGCAAAAACGATGTTACAGCAAAAGAGGCTCTCGTATTTCTTATTGTAAGCATGTCGGAGAGATGAAAGCTTCCGGTAGCCTATTTTTTAATTAATTCGCTGACTGGGGACCAAAATCAGATTGGTGTAGTTGTTACTTTGGGTTACGTTTGACGGCCTGAATTCTAACCACACAATGGCTAAACAGTTAGGTTGAAATTTATTCTAGCCAAACATTGAGCTTTTTTCACAGTCTATAGCCAAAAAATTTACATTTTTTATGACGCCTGTCATATGGTAAAACTTATTAGAAATACCCTTGGAGACAAGAAAACTTCCTTAAAATCGCGACTTTTCTAATGTCGATCAAGTGTTAACTAGCCTAAGTCATATCTACAATGAAATCATTTAGACTGGGGATTTCAACTGTAGCGTGCGAGGTGGAGAGCTACAGAAAACATGTATTTTTGTTTATATAATTGTAGTTCTCATTTTTTTTATTGAGACTCCACCACAAAGTTAATTTAGTGTACGAAAATTCCGAGAGAGGGCACCTGATAATATTGACACCGCACCGAAACGTAAAATGTGGTGAGGACTAATGAAGAAGAAGAAGCAGGGACTCGGTCTTATAGTCACCGGCCGTCAAGAAGACAACACCAAAGAAAAAGAGGAGAAAGTTATAACCCAA
>JAAAKO020058323.1:0-10474 GCA_010015015.2 Bolitophila cinerea | reverse complement strand
ATAAATTTCCCGATAGGTGGCGCTGTAGCATAACTTGTACATGAGTTTTGATTTTGCTGCTTGCATGAAATGTTAGTTGGCTTGCAACTTGCGCGATCTGCTAACTCGGTCGAAGTTGGTCGTTGGTCGAAACAACAATCTAAACGCAACGACCGATTGTTATGAAGCGATCCGCTAACGCAATCGGAACGCGGTCGATACAAGAAATTTCAGAGTTCTTTCTTCCGATATGTTTTTTTGTATCGCTAAACGTCATTTAACACCAACGAAAAGCGGCAATAAGACTAAAGTTTAAATATGTATTTATTATTTTTTAATAAAAAAGGTTTAATTTAAAAATAATTATTATTTGACAAATCAATACACGTTTTAAACGTAACCATAAATATTGTATCTCTAATACAGATATATAGAAGAACTTACGGTTTCAACTGATGACAATCGAAAAATTGAACCCCTTCTCTTGCACTTGCGTAAATACTTAAATAGCGAGCAAAAACAAATAAGCTACGCCATTCATCCCATATTTAGATGATACCCATTGTCTACTGCAAAAATAAATAAGAAAAAAACAGTTTTTAAAGTTTTTTTGCTTGAATTTGAATAATAATATGAAAGGTATTTATTAAAATCGGTTTGCAGAGCAATTATTAGGATAAACGGATTTAATAAGCTCTTTCTGGTTTCCGGAGTCTAGAAAGACCTGCGAAAACAATTATCTTTTAAATCCTCTAATGCGTAGTATATTTTTAAAGATTTTGGTGAAGCTGTAGTCTATTACTTGGCTAAAAATAGTATTGAACCGTATTAAACGGAAGCGTATACAAGCAAATATTATATTTGCGTACTATAAAAATGTCGTAACTCGAGCCAAATATCAGGCGGAACGGAGTAATACAGACCGCGATTAGAACTTTGACAGTTCTCTTCCGACCGACATCGGAACTACTGTCTTACAGGACCGCAAATTGTTTTTTTTTCGACATTGGAATTCCGATTGCTTAGCGGATCGCGCTCTTAGTTAGTTTGTGCAGTGATTTTGCACAGATATCAACTCAAAAATAGCGTGTTAATCGTGTTAAACTCTAAAAATGGAACTTCTCATCGTATTGAACACGGTGACCTCCCTGAAAGGAGCGTTAAGGAAAGAGCTATTCTTATTTCAACAAAGTCTACTGAAAGTTGACTAAGTCGATAACAGCCTGCTGGAAAAGCTGAAAACTGAAAAATTAAATTATGAAAACCGGTTATGAGAGACATGAGTGCATTCCTATTACAGGCGTATTACTTGGCTCATTTCATGAAATATTGCATACTACGGCCAACAGCCGTAACCACAAATCTGTAAGAAATTGCAGACATTTTAAAAAAATATGATGAGTTGTTGGATAATAGTCTTGAAGAAATGCAAACTTCTGATGGAGTTGTAAAATTTGTTTTATTTTATGTCTATATAGAAAAGCCTTCTAGCGACCTTTCAGTTTTAAAAATTGTATTGAGTTGTCATTTGGTCAAAATACAGACTCATAAAGTAAAATAATTTTAAAAAAGAGTACAAATATTGCACATAACCTCAATTTGATGCTCTGAATGGCATGTCACAAATAATTAAGGGATGTTATTTGGCTTCCATTGCGTTATTTGCTGTTATATTTTTGATAACGAATACTTTTACTTCTTTTTGCATTATTTTAATATATTTTTTTGGACAGATGTTATTATGATGAGAGGATGAGAAGCCGTCTCACCAAGAAAAGTCCAGCAAGGTTACATTGTACTATATTTTCATTATGCCAACTCCTTTTTTAAATTATTGGTTAATATTTAGAGAATATCCCCAAATGTAGTGGACAAAAATTGTAGGTGTGCAATAAAAAAAATCTGGTGCTACCCGCGAACTTACGTTTGAACACCTTACTTTGGTCCCACCTTTTTTTCATTTCTGATTCCTTTGTTTTATATATGTTTGTTTAAATATCTGTGGTCTCAAATCAGAGGTCTACAAACAACATAGTCGTTTTATTGTTGAAATGGATAAATCTGAAAATGTAGCTTCGTTTCCTCTATTCAGATTGTTTTTGTTGTTTTTTTGGTGGTTGTAGAACTTACCGACGGTATAATAAAAAAATCAAATTTAAGTAAAATGTTTATAAAAATTATCTCTATTTTTTGCATACAACGGAGTCACCATTTTCAGCACACGCAAACACTCAACGATAAACGTCTCGTGATTGTGAAATGTGATTTTACTATGATAGCCCAGTGATGCTTGCGTACGCACCTGATAAAACCATTGTTTTCAATATTATTCAAAGTCGCGAAGCGTGAGACCGCAGGTACTTGAACTTTTATACCTGCTATATAGTGATAATATAAGTGGGCAATCGACGGACGTAGCCGCTCGTCGCGCGACAAATAGAGATAAGGTGATAATGATAACGCTCGTTGATAAGACTGAACAATGTATCGTGGGTGTAAAAAAACATGTAATTAAGTAGCGTATAATAATCTTAATGAGATTATTTAGTTTGAAGCAGAAGAATATTTTCATGCGTTCTCGTTTTTATTTAATTTTTAGTAAAATATAGGTGTTTATATAAATTTTCTAAAGAAAGTTACGATTTATAGGTCAAATTTAATAAAATGGGTAAATGAAATCATAATATCTCGATATTATCTACTTTCGAGCTAGATTTGATGTAATCTTGATATCTCGAAATTATCCCGATTTCCCTCTTTCCTCTTTTCGACCTAGATTCGATTTCTTGGTTTTATTTCGATAAGAACTTCAGTAAAAAAAATGGATTATCTCGATTTCTTTATGAGCCTCTCTAGCCAGCGGTTTTCGTATATGAAATAGTTAAAATCTATTTGTATTAGAGTTAGAAAAAAAAGAGATTACTTATATCCAAAATTTTATAGCTAGAATCCAGTTAAATCAAAGAGACGTTATTTGTTATAAAAAATGTTAAAATATTAAAACCACAAACGATCTATGAACTCATTGTTTTAATTAACAAAACATATTATATTACTATGTCCATTTGTAAATTATATATATACTTTCGCAGCGGGCGTGAGCAAAGCATCAGCCGCAGCATAGAAACATAAACCTAACATAGACATTAAACACTGTAATGAGCTGCGTGTGTTAACATACAACAACAACACAATAAGTCTTGCTTCGCGTGAACGCGACGGAACGCTTTCATGTCACTTGTTTGATTGGTGCTCGAGCATCTCGGCGAGGAATCTGCACGCGTCCGTCGGTCGCGTCTTGGTCTGTGGCATCTTATAGATATAGCACCTGTACCCATGTTAATTTAGGATTTTAGATAGTAATTAATGTGAACGAGTATATATGAATACATGTGTATTTGTATATACATTTATATCTGTAGTAAACAGTTTGTATATTAAATGCTCTTAACCGCGTCGTTTTACGAGCGTTTGGAATTTTTCGACTTTTAATTATGCTATGTTTGTGTTTATGTTCGGTGAATGTTATGTGTATCTGGCATTTGGTTGGCTGGACATAACATTTGTTTTTAATGAACTTTATTCAATGCTTGGATGTGTGCTAAGGGGCTTTATACGGAATATATACTTTGTAGCCGCGCGCGATGCAGGTCTTTAATTGCTGATCTGAAAGTTGCGCACGCGTGTTTTTGTTGCTGTTAAGTATTGTGTTAAGTGATTGTTTTATGCGTTTGCATGTCGAGTGGTTTATGAGTGGCGTAAGGTGGATTTGGAGTTTTTAATGATGCATTATTATTTTAATAATACGAGTTTGTTAACATTTTTTGGGAGATCACTAAAATCAAATGGTCATTTATGATTTTAGAGCAGAGAGATTTTATCGGTGAACTTTATTTTGTGTGAAAACATTTTATCTATAACTAAATGTATTTTGGTACCTCTAAAAATGTCAATACTATCATAAAATTAGGTTTCAAATTTAGAAATTTGAATACAATTATTTTTACAAAATTATATTTTTAAAATGAAGTTAAAATTAAATCGATATAATTATTTCAAGCCTGGAACTGGAAAATCACATTAATATTTAATATAATTTTCTTGATATACCATTTCTAAGGTTACATGTCACCATCGTCTGGGTATAATTATATAATTAATTTTTAGTTAATTATACCTGAACTTTTACGGAAATACTATCGCAGTCAATAAAACAACTCTTGTACGGTTGTAATTGTAACCACATAATAAAAAGGGTATTATCCTAATTGCCTCAGGTACATTTCAAATGTGTATTCATTAAATTGTATCAATAAAAATCAAATAAATAGCTGAACCGGCTGCGATCTACCATCACTCCGCTATCAAGCTTTTGCCTAAATACATTCAATTTCAAAATACAGTCACTTGCCAATCATTTAAAATGCATTCAATCACATATTTTATGTTGTGCGCTTCTATGCTCCTCATTATGATCAATTTCCCATTGACGTCTGGCGCTGCCACCGGTATAATTCACAAAATCCGAGACTACAACACACCTGTGCCGGAATCAGTGTCCCGCTGCAGGTCCACGTGTCTGGAGAAATTCTTGGACGATGTGACGACCGGTCACATGGCCAGTGCGTGCAGCGAACAACAAAACTGTTTCATGTGCTGGGACTTCTGTCGCATTGTTGAGCTGGTGAAGCGTGAGCATCCTGCCGAGACGAAGAACCTGTGCACCAGTTCTGTTTGTGTAAGTATATATATATTAGATTCTTTAAATAACATATTATTAATTTAACGTTCTCTTCTGATTACAGTTTTCCGGTTGCAAATACGCTTGTATGTTCCACGATGCTCTTACTTGGCAGGAATACGATGATGTCCATCAGGACGATAATGATATTTAATTTATTATACAATACATTTTTTATTAATAATTATAATAATTCATTTCATATAAATTCGTTTTGTTCTATAATTTAAAATGGCGTTTTACATGTACACCATGTTTATGAAACTTTGCTTATTTGTTTGAAAGCATCGACTTTGGTAATTTTTTAAATCCATAGAATATCAATTAATCACTATTGATATTCTTTTTATTCAGTGTAAATTATCCCGAGAGTTGGCCCTTGTTACTTCCTTATCATCAATACTTTCTTCCCATTCCACCTTTACTGTCCTTGCCGCTTTTGCTACTTGTCGTTTCGCATTGTTTTGTTATTTGTTCAGAGACAATAGAATCCTGGGCACCCAGCAATATTTTCGTTTCGAGTTTTCCATATTTACAATTGTCGAAAAAACAAATTTCTGCTTATAAGCGGTGGCAATCCAAACGGTGTATCCGTTGGAGATCTGACCGGGGTGGTTCAAGACGATAACCTGAGCGGTTATTTACGGAATTTCACGATTACACATCGACATTAACTTTTCTGTCCTTTTTAAATATTTACTTTTTTGAGATTAACTATTTTGACATTAATTAATACCCTAAACGCACTCCATTTTAAAAGGAGGTATTTTTGGCGAATTATTATTTAATTTTCAGTTCCAGCGAGTTAATTCCGCTTTTGCAGTTCCACTGAAATAATGACAAAATAGCTAATCTAAGAAAAGCAAATATAAAAAAGTTATTTTTACATATTCTTAATGACAACAAAATTATTGTTGCTTTTTTATCCTGAAAAAGCTAATTCCGGAAATGCTAATGACATTTCTGAATTAATATGCAAAAATATTATTATTTTAATAATTAATTCCTCATACCCGCAATTAATTATTGAGGGCTGGAAAATATATATATAACAAATCCCCTTGTCAGAACTTTTACAAATAGGGCCCAAAAAATGAGTAACAAAAAACCGCGCGCGTGCTTTTATCTCATCCTGTAATCGGTTTACCGACAGCGGTTGTATAAGACATATTTTACACCATGCGAACAAGTGCCTGGGAAAAAACCAGTCCCGTTTAAAAGTTATCCGTGGCGTCCAAACCTATTTCTGGCTGCTCGGCGTGCTGTCCTAGTGGCCACCATTCAAAAATCCAAGGCATCGGACGTCGTATTCTCTCAATTATATCAAAATCCCATCCCTCGTTGCCCCAATTGCATTGTGATTGTCTATGATGTATATTAGTATCCTCTCCAGACTTTTGAGGAGAAATGAAGTTAGACTAATAGGTCTGTGATCCTTTGGGGGTGAGTGTTGAATTTTACCTGCTTGAAGTTATAATTACTACCTTTGATGTCCTCCAGTTTTAGGGTACATGTTCTAGGAAGAGACATGCTCTGAAAATGTCGGTTAAAATGTTTATTGCTAAGAGTCCTGCTTGTTGGAGTAGAGAAGGAAATATTCCATCTGGTCCAGGGGATTTGTATGGTCCAAATAATGTTATCGCCCACTTAACTTTAGCCACTGTTACCACTTTCGCATTGAGTGAGTTGCCCTCTTCGGTGAAGCTAATTTGACTAACTTTCAAAAAAGGGAAGTGTGTAACTCTTATAGGTAGAAAATTTCCGTTCCATCCTCTGTCCACTTGCCATCTTTAGTTTTCGAGAATATATGTCTTAGTGTTGCAGTCTCATTTGAATTTTCAATAGTGTTACAGAAGGGGCGCCATGAGTTCCTCACTGCCCTTCTCTGTTCTCTTTTGAAATTTCTGAGACTGTTTTTGTATTCTTCATATTTATTTGCTTCCCGATTTTGTTTCCAGACTGCAAGAAGCTTTTTAGTTTTGTCACTAAGCTCTCGTAAGTTACTGTTCCACCATAGCGGTTGTTGTTTCTTTCGAGTTCTTGAAAGTGGAGAGGATTTATTTAAAGCGTTTGTCATCCAGTTAGTTCGCTTTGCAACCCGTGCTTCAAGTTCTCCGTATTTAATTCGAATCCTAACGGAGGGTTTATACTTTTATATCTCTGTATTTTTCCCAATCAGTACGTTTCTTATTTTTAAAGGGCTTAGACTTTATTAATGGGTTGATGAGAATTGAAAAGACGATATACCTGTGATCAGACAGCGAAGCAATCTGAGACAACCTCCATTTACTGATCACTGCCCCCGTCAAAATTGTCATATCTATAATGCTATTGGTCCTACTTATGTTTGTTTTGATCCTTCATTAGCTATACATAGTCTTGATGTTTGGATAAAATTTAAAAGCAACTCACATATCTTGTTTGACGAATGTCTGCAGGCTGTCAACGATGTCTCAGGCGCATCATGCACATCCGCCTCACGGACCATATCAGCAACGACGAGCTGTAGCGACGCACGAGGTTTGAAAGAGTGGAGCTAACGGTTCTCCGACGGAAGTGGAGGTGGATCGGGCACACTCTCCGCAAGAGCGACGACATCGCTAAGGAGGCCCTTGACTGGAACCCGCAGGGCCGAAGGCGGAGAGGACGACCGAAGGACACCTGGAAGAGGTCCCTGGAGAGAGATCTTGTTGCCGCCGAAACCACCTGGCTGCAAGTCAAGACGCTCGCTCCAAACCGGGTCCGCTGGAGGGGGTTCGTGGACGCGCTATGTGCCACATTGGCATAAGCGTCGTAAGTAAGTAAGTAAGTAAATATTCCCATCAGGACATTTGTCATATGTCTTTCGGGATTGGGATAAAAACTTCGTTTCTGAGGTCATAAATACCGAGATTTGCACTGAACTTACTAAATACTTTCGAAAAAAAAAGTTGATTATCTCAATTCTCAAAACGAAGCGCACTCATTTAACTCATCATATCACCGCAATACAAACGCAAATATGCGCGTTTTCAAAGACCCTGACCTAATTCGAATGGATATAGTCGCGATCGAGAACTGTGCTATATACGAGTATAATACGATTCACTTGAAGACACCCCCGCAAACCTCACAAACATTGCGATAAGTACTTAAATACACGGAACACATGCAAATCCATAATATTTATATATATACCATATATAGTGACAGGCACATAAATTCTTTAGTGGTTTTTATGTTTTTTATTCCTATATATGCATATTAAATGTGTATGTCTGTCAATTACCACGAGCGAGAAGGTACATCTGAATTATATATCTATAGTAAAAGCTCATGTGTATATATAAAACAGACAAATTTCCTTTATACCTTTTCGCCCTCTGAAACTAGGTCAATAAATCGGAGAGTAAACTCGAAATTATATACACGCTCACGCACGAAAACTGAATGTATATATATATAAATATATAATATGTATTTTATATAAGGATTAATACACCTATCCTGAGCTGTAATTATCGGCCAGGAATAAAATCGACGGAGCAGACTCAATAAACAGAGAACGGAATTCAGGCGCGCTTGATTTCGTGCTGGCTGGGTTTTTGTTTTTGGTGAGAGTATGTGTGTGTATTTCTTTGTTTGTGTTTGATTATTTGGAGCGGCGCAACGCGGCACATGGTGGGATTTTTTTCAAGAATTGTGGCCAAAAGTCTCTTTTGAAAACTTAAAGGCGACTTTGAAAGTTGAACATTTTATTTTTAAAAAAATTTGAAATATCTTTAAAAGATTAATTTTTTATTTCTTCTGAATTTGGAATTTTACTGAACCCGTGAAAATTAGTAATATTTTTTTTTACAAAAATAATCCTTATTTTTTTTCTGTAATAGGGCGTTTGGGGTAGAGCTAAGACTCTAAATGAGGTATTGCCTTGACCCTAGGGGTGAAAAATAAATTGTAATTATCATTATAATTCAAAAGAATTGTTTTTACTTTTTTTACTTTTTAGGTGAAAGCGGAACCAGCTTTAAGCTGGTTTCCGCTTTTTTTGTCGGGTATATCAACTAACCGATTTATTTACTTCCGGCGGCGGCTAACAAGCGGCTAATGTGAAAACAGTTTTTTAAAATGTATTCTCCGACATACATATTTATCATCACAAAATCCATCGACAATTAAAAGAGGTTTACACAAATCATTCCTTTTAAAAATGTATTGTGCCCAAAATATAAAAAAATACGGGATTTCCCGGAACGTAGGCAAACTTAATATATTTAACGGATTGGCCACCATTTTAAACAAAACGTAAAAACAAGGTAAAATCGACATTTCAAAACCATGGTGATAATGGTGATTTAAGGGGGGGGAGAGGCCGTAACATCCAAATAAACCCAAGATTTTCTTTTTCTACACATTTTCAGGTAAATGTTCCATATTTTCCATATATTCTTTGATAAAATTCTAAATGCGAGCATTTTGTTGGCTCCTCTAAATATAGGGATTTTTCCGGGAGCTCTCCTGGATTTCAGTGGATTTTCCTCATGATTACTCCTGGAATTCAGTGGGATTTCCCTGGGATTTTATCGGGATTTCACTGGTATTTACCGCACAGTTTTTATTTTTATTTTGAGGGATTTTACAAGAAAATCTTGGGGAAATCGAGTGTAAATTCCGGGAAATCCGGGGGAAATCCCGGAAAAATCCCGTAGAATATCCCGAGAATGTACCGGGGAAATCTCACTGTCACATTTCTTGAAATAATAAGAAATTCCCGAAAACAGAAAATCAACAAAGAATCGGTAAAATTCCTGGAAATCCAGGGAAATTGTGTAAAATCTCGGAAAATTATTGAAAATCCTGGAAAATTTCAAGAAACTTTGGGAAATCTCCGGAAATAATTATTATTTGTGGTCGTGTCTTCACTATTTAATGCTTAAAGTTAGCACTATATGAGCAAAACAAAAATCGTCCAAATTGTTTCAACAATTAAACTGTTGCCACTGTTGCCTTTTTGCTAGTAAAACTGTTGCCTTTTACTAGAAAAACTGTTTTCTTTTACTAGGAAAACTGTTGTTTTTTACTAGGAAAACTGTTGCCTTTTTACTAAGAAAACTGTTGCCTTTTGACTAGGAAAACTGTTGCCTATTTCACTAGGAAAACTGTTGCCTTTTACTAGAAAAATTATTTTCTTTTACTAGGAAAACTGTTGTCTTTTTACTAGTAAGACTGTTGCCTTTTACCAGAAAAACTGTTTTCTTTTAGTAGGAAAGCTTTTGTTTTTTACTAGGAAAACTGTTGCCTTTGTACTAGGAAAATTATTGCCTTCTTATTAGGAAAAATGTAGCCTTTCTACTAGGAAAACTGTTGCCTTTTTTCTAGGAAAACTGTTGCCGTTTTACTAGGAATACTGTTGCCTTTCTACTAGGAAAACTGTTGCCTTTTTCACTAGGAAAACTGTTGCCTTTGTACTAGGAAAATTATTGCCTTCTTATTAGGAAAATTGTAGCCTTTTTACTAGAAAAACTGCAACATTTTAACTAGAATTACTGTTGCCTTTTTACTAGAAAAACTGTTGCCTTTTTGCTAGTAAAACTGTTGCCTTTTACTAGAAAAACTGTTTTTTTTTACTAGGAAAACTGTTGCCTTTTTACTAGGAAAACTGTTGCTTTTTTACAAGGAAAACTGTTGCCTTTTTACTAGGAAAACTGTTGCCTTTTTACTAGGAAAACTGTTGCCTTTTTACTAGGAAAACTGTTGCCTTTTTACTAGGAAAAC
>JAAAKO020058312.1:0-10475 GCA_010015015.2 Bolitophila cinerea | reverse complement strand
CTTCTGCGCACTGCTATATAGAATTGAGTGGGTGAACGACGACGTACTAGAAATTATGGTCACGTAATGGCGCTTTCCAGAATTTAATTTTCTAAGCGCATAACATATTTTCCCTTTACACATACATATATATTATATATATATAAACGCATGTACGTATGTGCAAAACTAGAAAATACGTGCGGTTGTGTGTATGTGTTTACACCACGGGGGTTTAAAATATTATCCCCTAACGGAATTGCGAGAAAAAGGGGTTAATCTCAAAACGATTTATACAAGCACAAGCGCATTCGTTTAATATCAAATACATATATGTGAACACAAACACACACACACACAAACAGTAGGCGCAATTCCCGTTTTTTGTCCACCCACATCGTACCCTCGCGCGTTGGCCAACGTTTATATATGAACGAAATTGTCGGTAAAAAGCTCACCATCGTCGTTTAGGTAAATTAAGTGCTGCCGTACACAAACGCACCCTCCTGTGCACCTTCCCACCGTCCCTCATTTCCCAGAATTCACCGCACTACTATACACTGCGGCCAGTATGCTTATGTGATATATGTTTCTTTCCCCATTAAAGTGGCTTTACCATGGTGCCCACTCCCGCGAATGACACGATGCCTGCGGCGGCAGGCGGGTGGCACCAGGTTTTCGGCCAACAAATGCGCAACGCGACGTACGCTGCGTTGGCGTCCGGGGAAACGTAAAAAAACGTTTACTTGCGCTTAACACACAAGACGTCACAAAACACATATACAAGATACTTTGTAGTATATTTTATGAGCGTGTTTTTGTAGAGTACAACATTTTACACTTGGAGGACGAAAAAGGACACGGGATACGTATACTGGAGATTTTATGGGGTGTAAATAAGTGTGTTGTTAGTACGGTAGCGTATTATAAACTGAAAGTGTTCTCGTGCACACCGGTCGGTGGCGGTGGTCAGATTGGTTTATTTACTATTAAGGGAGGGGGTAGACTTGGTGGGAATAAATTGAGATAAAGGTTCATCGCTTATATTTTCACAAAATACTTGAGACGAATGGAAAACAAACGACGAAGACAACTGAAAGACAGAAAATTTGACAATCAACGACTAAAAGTCGAATATATAGATGACTATAACAATTTGGTCCACCAACGATTAGACAGCAGGGTAGACAGAACTACCGGACCGAAGACTAAATGTCATATTAATGGGTCAATAATGACTTAACGATTAATTACTTTATATAGAATGATTAGCATACCGATGACCGGTCGACCGTTAGCTAGTCTGCCGACGGCTAAGATGTATATAAGACCCACGAATGGACGACGATGAAAATGGCGGACGGGTCTATAAGAAAGAAGACATTTACTACTGGCTAGAAGTAAACTGGACCACCTGTGTGGAACGTAAAAGGACATATTGGCAAGATATCCCGCAAATAGAAAACAAATGCTAGTAGACAAACGACAGGATGGATGTCAGGTCGACCGTAATTCTGGTCAAATGTAAACCTAATGATTGGTGACGATCTACTAGAAAACAGAGAATTTTAAACTAATTGACCACTGAATGGATAATGGACGCCTTGTATTGACTAGTGACCAACAGTTTGACGACTGGACGACTGGAGAACCGACGAAAAAACAACCAACGAATATCTAATAAACTAGGGCCTTGATAGCTCTACGACCGACGAGTTTACGACCAACCTTTTTAACGACAACTTGACGACTAGTTCAAAACTGACCACCAGAAACTTAACGACGACCACTGTAATGGACTGGATGACGTGACAACTGAACTGAAGACGATATATATATATATATATTTTTTTATTTAAATAGATATAAAAATAATAAAATTGATAAATATAAAAAAAAAAATTACAAATATAAAATTGGCAAATGGGTAAAATAACGAAATAAATAGCAAAATATAAAATTATTAAATGGATTATCATAATATCAAACTATAAAATTTAAAACGGTCAAAATTTGTGTGAATACCCGTATTTTCAATAGTCAAGTAGACAATATAAAATATAGAATAATCAAATGGTTAATTGAATATTATTTAAATATGTGTATGCAAAAAAACATTTTAAATAGATAAATATTTCAAAATTAATAATTTTATAACGTACAATTGCTCAAATTAATTAAATTGAATTAAATTTTAAAAAATATATAAAATATAAAAATAACTTAAAGGAAATTAAAAAAAACATGAAAAATTACAATGTAAATATATATAAATACACAAATTGCAAAACATACAATATAAAATTGTCAAATAACAAATAGACAAAAATATAAATAAAAAAATGGGTAATTAAAGATTTTTCACAAATGGTAAAGCGGTTAATTTGGCGGTGAAACTATTTAATTAAAAATTGGAAATGTGATAAAAATCTGGCTCAAAAAAAAACATTTAAGACTATTAAGACTAATTATTTAAAAACAAATCTTGTCCCTCTAACCGTTTTGGATTGAAATAATAAAAAACAGCAATAATTTTTGATGATTGAAAATATAAAGAAATCGTAAATCGGGTAGCTAGGCACAAACTTAAAAACTTGATTTGTATCTTCAAACTATATTTGGTACTAATTTTATTTCAATGCAAATATAATCAAAACAAAAGATTTTGATTATTTAAATGTTTAAGTGTTCATAAAACAGGACTAAAATCATTTACAAAAAAGAAACAATATAAAAACAAGTTTTTTACGTCAGTCTTTGACAAATTAAATAAGTGTGTTCAAATTCGAAATTTAAGTTGTGGTCTTTCTAATTTAAGC
The DNA here is from genome assembly GCA_010015015.2 of Bolitophila cinerea. Lineage (NCBI taxonomy): Eukaryota > Metazoa > Arthropoda > Insecta > Diptera > Mycetophilidae > Bolitophila > Bolitophila cinerea. The sequence goes on along the minus strand of JAAAKO020058312.1, from coordinate 7,677 downwards.
CAAATCCAAATCGAAAATAAAACCTTTTGAATTTTAAACGTAAGTTTTGGTGATTTACATAATTTATCTTTTAATTTTCATATAAAATTAAAATAACAATATTTTAATTATAATCCGGTAATTAAAATTAAAAACATAAGAATTTCCACTAATTTATAATAATATAATTATATAAAACACAAAATGTGTCTTTAATAATTTTAACGAAAATTTAACAATAAGTCTAAAAACTCTAAATTTAAAACCTTTTTTGTCACGACTTTGGCAATCCTGTCCAGCCAATAGTGACAAAAGGATTACCTGGAAAAATAGTAACAATTTTGTTTTTATATGATTAGTATATAGTAAACAAAACCAAGTGGTAGTTTGTTAAAAAAATATTATTTGTCATTTGATTAATTTCTTAGACTGAATAAATTAGTCTCAAATGAAATCTATATATTTGTCACACCCTATCCACCTATTCTGAAAGACGGCTTCTAATCTTTAGTCAAAATCACTGCATTTGTCTCGCGTCAGGCGTCTTAAATTCTTCTATAAAACAATGCTCACTTAGTTTTAATTTTATTTGTAATAATATAAGTTTTTTGAGTAAAACTCTTGCGAGAATTAACTTTTATCTGAAGTCATTCACTCAGCATGCTCCTTTAAGTTTTCCGGTATACGCAAAGCTGAAATTATCGTGGTAGTTTTCCTTGTTCCCTAATTCCGGGAAACACAATATAATAATTGCTTGCGCTTTGTCTTAAATCCTCTGCCGAGCAAACTAAGTCTTAATTACCACAGAACACTTTTTATGTATTTTCATATATTTTATACTTTATAGTTTAATTATACTAAAAGACAGTGCGTGTTAAATTGAAATGCATAATATTTTATAAGAGCTTATCAAAGGATAGCAAAATTATAAAATATACTCCAAATTCAAAAACATTGTATTATACTAACGCACTCACCCGTAAATCTGATAGTTAAACGGCAGCGTCCGAATGTGCTTTCGGTGGATCCGAAAGCTGCTCATTTGATGGTAGTGCAGTGACGTCGAGGGCACCGGCACGGGAACTGGTGAGGGAACCGTTTCGCGGCTGAGCGCCGCCGATCGGACCAGATCCTGTAGTCGCTTCACCTGCTGTAATTTGTGTAAAATCCAAAGTTAATATTTGTCTATAGGCTATATAAGCAAACCACCCTTCCGTACTTGCGCTTTTGAAAAGCTCGGCGTGTGCTTTCAAAGTATGTAAGTGTCATGTATGGTTTCTATTATGCTCGATACACCAGTAGTAGCAATATGCAGTGCAATTTATGCGAATTCACATTTGTGATTTGGAAAGGGAGCGCGCGGATCCCGGCACTTCAGCGAGTATAAAGCTCATTGCGTTCGCATTTTGATAGGGTGTGTCTCTAAATCTATATGTGTGTGTGTGAGTGTGTGTTATTAACTCGCGTCTAGTTCTCATTTGTGCAAATACATTTGCGAGAACAATAATTCCTGATTGAATGGAACTGACTGATTGTGAGGGAGCCACAGAATTTTACAATTACGCCTCGAGTTACACAATTGCACACTCCAGTAATATATCGTTCCCGCCGACTCACACACACACACACAATGTATAGGATTCTGATAAAGCTCTCCCAGGCGCCCTTTAAATTCCCGCACCATCGAAGTGCGCTGAACTGCCTGTGCATTTTCGAAATAAGCAATTAATTTGAAAGCTATATCTTTGGCTTATTGATTTTCGAGGGGCACACTCCGGGAACAATAAGGAAGGGCAAAGGACGATGGGTAGAGGAAGCACACCATGCGAATTGTGTGTATTACACTCTTAAGTGCACGAGCAGCCATTATGCAATTAAAACGGTATCTTCGTATATATATAAAGTATGTGCTTCAGACAGTCTTAAACTATGCGCTTGTATATGTACACTTGTAATATACTCGTTGCTCCCTAAACTTTGGAGCGCACGTAAAACGAGCGCACTGCAGCGGCACCAACGGCGCTATTTTGAAAATTAAACCAATTAACATATTTTGCAAAGCAGCGTGAAGATGAATTAATTTTCTGAAGATTTAAATACCCCATCCCTTAGCATTTCGAAATATATGTATATATAAAATAAACGTATATAAATTGGATCTTGCAGCCCTCTTCAATTTACTCACCTGCTGATTGTTCAGTGAATGCTCGCTTTTCAGGACGATGTCTAGGACCTGCAGAATGATATCGGCTGCGATTTCCTGTTCAGCCTGGGAGCCCTTCTCGAACAAGTACTCGTCGATCTGGCGCAACGCAGAGAAAGTGAGTCAATATTCATGTTAAAACGGATTTATGTAAATTATATTAGATTTCTATCTAGAACGCCGTGTTTGCAAAATTGTTGCAGAATTGTGTTTATGTTTGGATCCTTAGTAAACACATGCATACGTAGACATATACATTGACACACAAACACTCTCACACTCACACACAGACACATGTTTGCGGATATTGCTAGCTAAAGCAAGTATTTGTGCAAGCTTATTTATATTAAAGCACTATACATCCTGCAGGGTAAATATTTGAAACATATGTATATATAATATAATATATATATATATATAAATATATACTATATCATATATATAAATTCGTATATCCTCGTGATTACATTAAACATTTAAATACGCTTTGCTTCACACGCAGATAAACACATACACACACACTAACATAAACACATGGGGGTTTTCCTAGATTTAGTTTGCATTTAAATATATACACATGCTAAAACATAAATTTAATCTGTCAATTCGTCCTGCGTTCAAACACAAACAGACTTACACATAGGACTCAACTTATACTACCGTATAAATATATATCATGCATAGTTTAGCCCTGGGTGACATTAGAATTACGAATATACCTCAGGGTGGATATACATGAAATAGGAAACTTCAAAGGACACACTGTAAAAGTGCAAATATATGTAAGTGTATAGTATTTCTGTATATGAATAAAATTACGCTTAAATTCAATGATCAATTATGTATAATGTCATTTGTTTTTCAAATGTTGCAACGACATTTTTTGATGTTTGAATGGGGTGGTTTGAAGTACCGTAATATCTATACATCTACAAGCCAAAAATTAAATAATCAAAAATAAACAAAAAAAACTTTGTTTAGAATTAAAAAAAAACAAACACAAAATACGAGAATTAAATATACAGGTTTTTGATAATACATGTTTTTTGCCGTCATCAATTGAATAATTTATATAATTTAAAACATATTCTTTTTGTAATAAGAGAAATTTCTACTAGAAAAAAGGCTTCTAAAAAATGGTTAAGCACTAAAAAGCCTAAAATGGTTTGGTTTTTATCTTTTTAAAAAAAAAGTAATCATTTTTTCATTATTTTTTATTGCAAATAAGTTAACGATCATTTTTGAAATTATCGTTGATAACAATTATTTACGCAAGAGAACTATTTTCTTTTTATGATAATGTATAGTTTTTTAACGGATTCCACATGTAAAGCAGACAAATCAAAATTCCAAATTTTAAGAAATCCGAACAATATCTAATCTTACTGCTCGAGTCTCGGAATATTTCAGAAAATTATTGTCAAAAGAAATAAATAATAATTCTATCAAGTTTGTGAATGAGATGTCACAATTTGTTTCTATTTGTTTCTAGATTTAATCTCACAGCGATTGTGCATTATCGCCACCGTGTATTTTGTTGTTGTTTTTTTTTTTCAATAATGAGACTTAACGTCAGGAAACTGAGACTTATTCTCACGAAAAATCCTAAAAATAATGCACATGCTACCTGTGACTTATTATCAAGAGACTTACCGCCAGGAAAAATAGTGAGAGTAATGCACCGTTTGACTTTGACTTATTCTCAAGAGAATTAACGTCACGAAAAATTCTGACAATAAGTCACAGTCTGCTGAAGAAAATCGAACTCTCACGATTTTTAGTGTCGTTAAGTATCTTGAGAATAAGTCACAGTCGGCCTGTGCATAATCATCACGATTTTTCTAAAGAGAAAGGTGAAAGAGAAAGGTTTTTAAAATAAAAAAAATGTTTTAATTATTTATTTATTTATTTATTTTAGAAATATGTACATAACAATAATTTTACAATTATTTGATGTACATTAGAAATCAATTTATATACTATTTTACATTATTTAAAGAATATTATAGTTAAAATAAAAGCTTAAATCTAATACAATAAAGTGTAGTGTGATGTTGCATTTTAGACTATTGGTATTTTACTAATTTAAGCTTTGTGTCTTTCGATAGTAGATGATTGACTTTCCAGAGGCGCCGAAGTCCACCATAGACTTTTCCGCATATAGAGTTAATATGATCACACCAATTGAATTTTCTGTTAAAGATAATACCCAAGTTTTTTTTGATTTTTGGCTCGAAAGCAATTGTTTGACTATCTAAAATTAAGCTTGGCATGCACATTGTACACTAAGGTGCTCTTGGAATAACTATGGATTGTGACTTACTAGGATTTAAATGAGATAACTTAAAAATTTGCAAAAGATCCACTAATACGTAATTGAACGTCATCAGCAAACATAGTTACATTGCAATGCTGAAATACGTTGGGAAAATCCATGATAAAAAAGCAAACAAGAGAGGATCTAAAACTGAACCTTGTGGGACACCGTCAAATATTTGCGAAAAAGAAGACCAGACATTATTTTAAAATATTTTTTGAAAGCGATCGCGCAAATATGTTCCAACAAGCATAATAGCATAATAGTGTTTTAGTTTATTTAAAAGAAGATTATGATTAACATTGTTAAAAGCTTTAGTAATATCAAGAAAAATTAAAAGGCTAGAACATTTTTTGTCTATGTCAATTCTAACATCATCGGTAATCTTGAGAAGTGCTGTACTGTGCTATGGTACCGATTGATGCTCAGTGAGAAGTTCATTTGATATAATATAATTGTTCATTTGTTCATAGAGTAAACTTTCAAATGCTTTAGAAAGTGATGGTAGAATAATAATTGCTCTAAAATTGATGAGTAATTTTGTCATTGTCTTCTTTGCGAAGGGTATAATCTTAGCATGTTTCCAAGTTTGGGTAAATGTTGAGAATGTTGGAATTGAATTAAACAAATGAGTAATATATGGCGTAATTATTGGAATTAAGAGTTTAAGAAATTTTAAAGGAATACCATCCAAACCAATTGCATTAGATTTAATTTTAAAGATAGAATTTATTACTTCATCGGGAGTAACATTTCTAAATGAAAAACCATTGTTATCGGAAATGATTCTTTCATTAGCAGATGATGTAGAAGTTGATTTTTCAGAGAAGTGGTTATGAAGCTCTTCAGCAGAGAAAGAACTATACGGCTGCGATTTGTCGATAATACCAATTTCTTTAATATTGCGCCAGAGTGAGTTAGATGTTTGAGTATGACAAAAGCGAGGTTTATAGTAAGAAATTCTTGATTTTCTTTCTGCTTCGTTTACCTTTCGCTTGAGGAGTACAAATCTATTCCCAATCATCAGCCAACCCAGACCTCCTCCAAGTTCGATGGGCCATATCCCTATCCAAACACAAAAAATGTATTTCAACCAAGGACACCCATCCTTACGATTTAATGACTGCACTAGCGGAACATGTTTGTTATAAAAAATAATAATTTCTGTTTCAAAAAACATCAGCTTATCATCAGTAGCAATATGAAACATATTATGCCAAGGGATATTATTAGCATCACAATTGAGTTCAATTATATTGACTTTATTTAAATTCATATAAGAATTACGAGGGGTGAGTAAATTTCAGTTGGTGCTACATAAGACATAAATATTAAATCATGGTAAGAAATTCCTGGAACACTAACTGTACTGCACATGACCAAGTCCTCAGGATTGCTATTAACAAAGAGGTCCAAACAAGTGGCCCGAGTAGAATGTATACATTTTAATCTAATTTTGTTACGTAACATCCGCTTAACAATCCCCCACCTCCGTAACACATCGTAACAATGTTGAAACCCCTTCCCTCCTTAGAGCAATTCGAAAAATATGGAAATATAAGGGTAAGTAGGTTTTTTAAATTATAGCCGTATTCTTGTAGACTAAATTCTAGGAATTTTAATTTCCTTGGCCCGTAATTAGTCCTATATTAAAATACTAGCTACAAAAAGAGTAAAATTCCTTGTATATTATATAGAAAAATGTAACCTTTGTAAACCTTGGGTTAAACATAAATATAACATTCTAAAAAAAATCACAATAATTTTTATTTGTTTGGAGCATATTTGAGGGGCGGTTTGAAAACTCATAAAACGTGGCCGCCCTAATGTGCATGTGCTCGTTTATATGCGAATATATGTATTTGTGCTTATGCATATATATCGTACATACTATACTAAATTTTCGTTGGCCAGTTTGCTCAAATATCTGCTCCTCCAACTCAACCGATTCTCTATACACATTCTAAATGCCATCGCATAGGGGTTGCTTCTCCGAGCGCGAACATTTGCAATGCACGCGGGCACAAGTGTATAAATATGTGTTTGTGTGTGTGTGTGACCATCGGAGTTCCTCCATCTGACCCACTCCACCCAGTCAGATGGACTGTGCGACCGGTGCGTGTACGCCGGTATACTCACCGTGCGATTTATATATGTATAATTGTATATCTAATATATACAATCCGTAGGCTCTAAAGCTGTATTATAAACATTTTAGGTGTGTAGTAGTATATTCGCGCGAAACCCACCGCGATGACGTTAGTCAATACCCGCGTGGTGCCCGGTGCGGTATGGTGGGGGCAGTGGTGTATAGCTGAGTGCGGGATCCGATGCTTTATGCTGCCACTTTTCTCTCAGTTTTGTATGCGGAGCACAGAAAACGATGATGATGCACGCATGCGACGATATGGCCACGACGGACGCGTTGCGATGGAGGAATTTTCGACTATACGATACTCGGCGGGCGCGTGGGCTTCGCGAGGGTGGTTGTTGTGTGCGCGGCGCCCATAGTATATATATAAAATATATGGGGTACGTGCATAGAGCTCTCGGATTTTGTGTGGTGGTGGGTGTCGGTGCGAAATTGCACGCCAGTCGGTACGGGCACAGTATAGAGGTGGTGGTGGTGTCGGTGGTGGAGATGCTGTTGATGATGGTGGTGGTCGGGTGGCTGCGGGCGATGATTTAAATTAGGCTTGAATATAAATATAAGGGGAGACTAGAGAGAGCTCTCGACAGCGTCCAGTAGCACAGTAACATATATAATATATGTATTTGTATATATTTGGTGTATAGCATTTTCAGTGTATACGGATCAATATTTCAACACCCTCTTGCGTCTGGACATTATTTGGAATTGTATATTTATTCAAATTAAATGTATATAATTGAAATATATATTTTATATATTTATAAAAGAAAAATTATTATTTGAAAAAATCTAATTCTCAAAACATCGAAAAACATACATATCACCATCTTTATCAATAAACTGTCTTTGCCAACCGCACATTAGATACACTTAAAGCGATATTATATTATATATACATATAATTCGTATATATTTAACATAAATGCACTTATATATGTTTATGCAAAAGTACATCGACCGGAAAACCGTTTCTCGCAACATGAAATATTCCCTTCCTGGCGCTACACAATTTGCAATACTACATAT
>JAAAKO020058301.1:0-10475 GCA_010015015.2 Bolitophila cinerea | reverse complement strand
CTTCCAACGTTGGCAGACAAAAATTGTCCGTTTACACGGTTGGCCGAAATGTACAGCCAATTTTTCGTCCAATATTGTTCGACCTTCCAACCGTGTAAACATAGCTTAAATCCGTACCATCCAAATTGGACCAAGAACACTTTTATCATAGATCGTTTCACTTTAAAAAAATATTATTCATAATATATTCTATATATATATATATCTATTTTAGACAAAAATAAATTATAAATGTTATAATTAAACGAATGTTTGTGCACTTTTTAAGTGTACCCAAAAATGATGCAAAATTATCACCAATATCAAAAATGTGCCTAAATATACACATAATGATAAAAAATAGCTCAAAATAAAAGATAGCTGGCCTAACCAAAAAATGTATATACCAAAATGAATTTATATAATTATATTAAATAAATATAAAAAAATGTATAAAATCATAATAATAATAAATAAAATCATTTTGTTACAAAAAATTTAATGTCAAATAAACCGTTTACACTTTCACAATTCAAACAATTCGCAATGTCTCCACGGCAAATCTTGACTTAATGTCCCTTTCACTTAAAAAATTATTTAAATGATAAAACAAGCAAAATTGTTGTGCCTTTTAAAAAATAAAATGGTGTCAAAAAATTCAGGCTACCGCTTTGCTAAAGATCCTATACCAGGCCTCATCTAACAAATCCTAATATAGTCCATTTATTATGTATGTCTACCAAAGATTTAGTACTACTATTTATTCATTGCTGCGTACTAACAAGTCGTAAAATCCAATCGTGTTACAACATACTAACAATTTAAAAAATTCACTTTAAGTCAACACACAAAATAACATCGAATAAAAAGGTGACGAACGATTAAGTCAAACAATCTCTATAACATACAAAACTATACTCACAACATTGTTTAATTGTTTATCTTTATATCTACTAGCTCGGTTTGCACATTTAATTGCGTCAACATAAGCATGCTATACTGAAACTCATTACATCGTCTGCGCACGCACACACGCATTTTGGCAGACTTAGACTAAACTATATACTCGGAATGCAGACATGGCTAGTGTGATATACTAACTAATCGTCTGTCTGTATTCCGGAGAATAATCTATACGTATAGAACACTTGTATATAGTGGGTAGCTAGGCGGCGCTTGCGCACTTCGATTAAATGTATCAGCAATTGCGGTTGTGCGATCAGGATTAAGTCTGTTTTCATAGCACCGCCAATTTCGTTTGATTTTCACACTTTATCTTCAGTTTACCTTTGGTGGTCGGCGGAATTGTGTGTGGTGTATACGTGGTCTTCTCCGAGTGTAAAGGTGCGTCAGCCTATTTGAAGTGTGTTTTAGTTCAGCAGTATCTACTTCTCTAGTGTTCTTTTCTAGGGTTGTTCTTTCGAATAATGTCAATGAGAGCATCTACCTTGAATATTTTTTTTAAATTCATGGATATCCATATAAATTCTTTATGACGAATTTAAAAAAAAAACAGTTCTGAAAATTAGAATTTAATCTTATATTCAAAGTGCATATAGTATTTTTTTTAAAAATATTATTCCTTACATGTACCTTTAATAAAAACCCCAAAACTACGGAGTGTACAAATTCGTCCTGCATACGGAAAGGTGAAAATTTCTTCATCTCACACAGAATCTTTTGAAAGGTGTGTTTTATTTAAAAATACACACCGCAATGCCCGAGATCGCGTGCGCAATTTATGTTTATTTTCTGTGATAACATTAACCGCGTGCGCGCATCGCAGAAATGTTTATCCAATTCCGATAAATACTACTAATTGGTCGAAGTTAATTGAACGTATTATATGTATACATTTTATTTTTATATATATACCTACCTTGATTTACTACATATATTTATGTATTTATATATAAATATATTGATTCTGAATATACGGATGTATTCTGTAGTTGTTGTTGGGTGCATGTTATGCTAATAAACTTCGACTATTTGCAACAGACAGGTAACGGAGCATGGTCACCCGAATGCGTTAAAAGCGCACAGGATTCTCCTGCAATGTTATTCACGTGGTTCCTATACCACAAACAGTTGGTGGCCTCGCTATATCCGAAAGTAATTGTGTTAAATATAAATAACCTAACATGATACATATCAGTGAAAACATATAGGAATGTATGTATGTGTGTGTTTGTTTGCCTAATTATGCGAAATCATCTGGATTGGATAAAAAAACGTGGCAGCGCAGTCTTCGTGATGGAAATAAATCAGTCCCAGGGCACAGTGCTCATGAATCTTTCCGCGTGTAGTGCGTCGTTTGAAGTGATTGTACGCGCTTCTAGCGTCTGATGAGTAACGCACATTACACATTAGTTGTGTATAATTGTTATTATAGTATTTAGAAGTCGTGTCTTACTTGTAGAATTGTGTGTTTTATGCTTGTTTCGCTAATAATAATGAATTCCCTCAGATTTTTACGCGGAATCATGGAACAGGAGCAATTGTTGGCAATTAATGATAATCAGGTGAATATTTGAAATAAACATGTACAGTAAACATACAGTTATACCGTTTTTTGTAGTCTTTTCTGGTGGCAGCATTCCAGAGCAAGAATATTCATCGTTTTCGATTGGCATTGCTCCTGAACGGCACGAATCCCGAACAAGTCGAGAACGGTGAGGAAACATCCTTATTTGACAAATGTTGCCAGACACCCGGATACCATGAGTTCATCAAAGAGTGCATTCGATGGGGCTGCGATGTGAATAAGGTTAGTTTTTTTGTAATTATACCTAAGGAAGATAAATATACTGATGACTTATGTCTTATTAACAGCTGAATTCTTCAAAAGACAAACGGCCAATAAACTTTGCGGTTGAGTCCGAAGACGCAGAAAACATTCGGGCCATTCTAGAAGATCCTACGCGTCAGCACTATCTGGACAACGACAGTCCAGACATTCTAGCACCGCTGCATCAGCTAGCTAGTAACCTAAACGATGAAAACTTCGAGAGAATCTTTAAGTGTATGCAAGAACTTATCGATCGTCATGCTAACGTTAATGTGGCCGATCGCCAAAGCCAGACTCCGTTGTTGATAATCGCTAACAAGAACATTCCCATCGAACAAAAAGAGCATGTGGTCAAGTATTTTCTGGATAACTCAACAGTTGACTTGGACACTTACCGGGACGGCGAGGCACGAATTCGGCTTAGTGCACAGTTTCCACATCTCCGGCTACCGGAGAAGCTAAGCGAGAAGAGAGGCTGGGACTTTATGCGTCTGATAACTTCGCTGCGAGATGGCGAGGAAACCGAGTTCTTAAGTGGACTAGAGATATGTGTAAATCGTCTGGCAGATAATGATTTGAAACTAGAAGGTCTATTTCGTGAGCGATTCTTCAGTGAAACTTTACTAATGGTAGCGGCTAAGAATGGCCTTTGCCGTGCTGCAGAAAAACTTTTGCGATCCGGTGCAGACGTAAACAATTATCGACCAAAATATACAATAATCAAGAAACAACTCGGTGAATTGGAAGATAGTTCAAAGACAAAATCACCCATAGAGTTGGCATGCATCTATGGCAACTGGGAGGTACTAGAATTGTTTTTGCGTTGCTCAAACATTGAGATTGGCGACGAGCCATTGTTGGTAGATGTGGTCAAGAACATTGGCGAGCCTGGGCACACTCGTGCTTGTGACTATCGGAAGTGTTTCTATTTGCTACTAAACTTTCCAAAGATTAACATTAATCAAACTGATAGTTATGGGTTTACGGCGTTGCATGCCGCCGTCAAGTATAACAATCAGGCCGAAGTACTGGCCTTGCTAAGCAAAGGTGCCTATATTGGTTCACAGAATAAGTACAATGATCTACCGATCACCGAAATCGATCCGAAGATTCTAGAAACGCATTTCAATAGTTGTATCACAACAAACGGACGTCGATCTGGTGACGACAACTACGAGATTCGTTTCGAGTACTCGAATCTGGTGCCCGTAAGTGTGCGCAACCAGCTCGATACGGAGCCAAGTCAAAAGACGCCTGGAATGCTACAGCTAACAGACGAAATGGCCCCAATCGAGTACATGGCAAAATCAAGTGAGCTTAAACATCTAGTCAAACATCCTTTGATTGCTAGCTTTCTCTTTTTAAAGTGGCATCAGTTGGCATTAGTGTTTTACGCGAATTTCGTGTGTTACACCATTTTCTGTCTGGCCATGATATTTTATCTGCTCTTCTGCTATGGCCAAAAGACTTCTACAGGAATTGCTGCTATTTTATACGTAATCACAGCATTGGGAGCATTGTACGTGTTTATCCGTGAAATTGCCCAATTAGTAATGTCTCCGGGTGTGTATCTAAAGAACAAGGAAAACTATTTAGAAATCGTGCTGATTATAACCACAATTGTGGTACTCTCAAACGTGCAGTACGAGGAAAGTTCAAGAAGAACAGTGGCAGCTTTCACAATTCTATTAGCCGTAGCGGAATTTTTTGTACTGACCGGATCACTGCCGGTTCTGTCGTTTAGTACGCACTTTGTCATGCTTAAGACCGTCTCAAAGAGTTTCATCAAGGGTCTACTATTGTATTCAATTATTTTAATCGCATTTGCATTGTGCTTTTATACCCTTCTTGGCGAAGATCAGAAGCAGTCAGAAGAGCAAGATGACGTGGCAGACTTTAATAATTTCGTACATCCCGGAGTGGCAATCATTAAAGCTGTGGTTATGTTGACGGGAGAGTTTGATGCATCAAACATTCATTTTAAGAATAACGCTTCGAGCTACGTTATCTTTGTAGTATTTGTGTTTCTTATATCCACTGTACTTTCAAATCTGTTGAACGGTTTAGCAATCAGTGACACTGCGGTAAGTGTGGACGATGATATCATTGCATTTCTAAAAGAGTATTATGTTTACAGGCTATCAAAACAGAAGCAGAGCTAATGAACTTTATCTATAGAGCAGAATTAATGGCGAGATATGAGAAGATTCTCCTGGGAAAAGGTGAAAATGTTTGGTAAACAAAGCGTTAAAATCTTCATATTAAACATTTTTATATATATGTATACATATTTCTAAAATTTAGCTGCAATTTTCTGCTGCGCAAGTGGTCTTCTAGTCTGATGAATGTGTTCCCAGAGTTTTTACCATTAAACGTTCTGACAGTGCTTCCGAACTCAAATAATCAGGTTGTCATTCCGATGTGCGGTACTGCTGAAACAACTGCGGCCACTGCCAAGATGCATAGTGTGGAAGAAGGCAAGGCAAGCTATCGAAACCTCGAGGGATCGGTGCGTGCTTTAAATTGTTGCTTCGGCATTCGATGCTCGCGCATGGAAGTTAAGATTGTCAAGTATGCAAAGCATGTGCTCGATATAAAAGGACGTGACTTCGAGGAACAAAAAGAGAAGCTGGCAATGCAGCAACGTATAATAAACATCGAGACGCGCGTTGAAGAGATGTCGGGTAAACTAGACTTAGTAGTTGGAGAGTTAAAGAGGAATTAACCACAATAAGCCCAATGCAATAAATGCTATTTATAATCAACATAAAATTCTGTATTTAAATACCACCTAATTGATTTTAAGAGTCCAATGTCCATTTAAAATGTATTAAAATTAAAAAGAAAAGTTTAAAACATATTTTTTCTATTTTTTTGTGTTTTATTTATGTAAGTAAAATATTATTGAACAGTCAATATACACTGGCACATTTTGCTTGTACATTACAAACACTTTTTTTCGTACGATACAAGCGTGCACACGATAACTACCTTCGACCTCCGTGTTAATGCGGAGGTGCAATACAGCTGTCAATTCAATTGAATTCAAAAATATAATATGTATATAGTCTTATACATTCAAATGTGTTGTGGTCTTCTTATATAAACGTAGGTACATATAATAAAATTTCTTTCGGTTTTCTTTACTGTTCGCGGGGGCTTAAACTCTAGATTAATAACAAAAAAATAAAACCTACTCTAGACGGATCCGGCGCCCTTTGCTGGTGGCCTGAAAATACCGACGACGACAGCATGGTCTCGCTCGTATGGTTCCAGTGTGATCTGTTCTTGTGGTTTCAGTTTGTCGGCCTGCAGTTTCTTAACTTCGGCGGCGAACACAGCCTCGGGCTGAGCGGTGGAGTCAATACACGAAGCCTTGATGGAGATCACAAAGTGACCACCGTTCTTTAGGAAGTACTGTGAGTTCAGGGATACAATACGAGCCTGATCAGGTTGAGCCACATCGGCGAAAACTGTGTCGACCATACCGACCAACATACGGTACTTATGGGGATGACGGGCATCTTCAATGATCGGAATGATGTTGGTACGTTTCTTGGCAACGTTGATCAGATCGCGACCAGATCGGTTGGAGAACTCAACAGCGTACACAAGACCCTCGGGTCCGACAATGTCAGAAACGTGCGAAACAGTTGTGCCGGATGCAGCACCCAGGTACAATACTTTGGAACCGGGCAGAATGTGGATTTTGTCAACACCTCCCAAAATAGCGGCGGCCAACTTTGACCTGAATGGATTCCAAACACGGTATTCAATCTTCTCGCCATTGGTCTACAATCAAATAAATAAAGCGTTAACAAAAGTTGTATACAAAATTATTTTAAATTATATTATTTATAAATCAGTAGTGCATAGTTTCAAAGCTAGAAGCAGCAAGAAAATTACTTCAGGCAATTTAACTTGGTATGCAGCAAGCTCTACGGTCACATTTTACCGCTTCCGTACCCCTGCGCGCAACTCATCATTTAAGCATCATAATAAAGATTTAGATAATAAAAAAACTTACTTCTGCTGAGATACGCTTCTCTCCGTAGACCTCTGAGCCGGGCACCAAATTCCTGGTGACTAGCGCATCTTCCTTGCCGCGGGCAATGAAAACACCTTCATGACGATGGGGCTCAATGATGACGGTCTTGCCGCCCTTGAATCCACCACCGGCTCCTCCACGTCCGCCACCACCTATTAAAATACAAACATTGGTAAATATTGAATGTGTTTGTCTGTAATTTGATGAATGCATCATATAAAATGAGTATTTACCTCGACCACGGCCGGGGGGACCTCCACGACCACGAGCACCACCGCGTCCACCACCAGCACCCCCGCGTCCACCGAAACCACCACCACCTCCACGGCCACCGCCGCCACCACGACCACCGCCGCCGAATCCGCCTCTACCGCCACCACCTCCACGTCCGCCGCCTCCGCGTGGTGTGAATTCTATGGAAACAAAAAGTTAGGTTATGTTTTTTTTAAATCACTAAAACTATATTGATACACGAAATTCTGAAGCGAATTCGAGTAAGCAAACTGAAAACTACAAAATTATACGCAGCACTTTAGTCATAAACTGACTTAAACGTGTTTCCGCCATTGAAACATCAAGCATGTCGGCAATACGCCAAGAGCGTGCGCACAAGTAAACACAAAAAATCAAAAAATAAAACACTACAAACCTGGACGACCCATTATTACTGTTGATTATTCCTTTGGTATTAACACTGAAATAATAAAATAACTATCGGACTCGATAAACTTTGTTAGTTTTCGAGGAAATACTTGGCACTTCTAACCGACAGACTGTGACTGTTCGGAACGCACGTGTTTACTCCGTACAAAATCTTTTTTTTAGAACGGCACGTTGGCAGCCATGCATTTGTTTGTGACTTTGACGTATCCAGCCGGAAACACATGTGAATGAGAACAGTGAAATGGCGGCGGCTCAAGTAGTTTGAACCCAGTAAGTATAATTTTTTCCTTGTTGGCGTATATTGGAATTGCAATTTTTATTATGAATTTACAAAAAATAACTAAATAGTAGTAAAAGGTAAAAGTAAATTATATAGGATACGGGTTTTTCCTCAGTTCAAACAAAATGTCATGGAAAACCTCATTAGTATAGTAGTATGTATTTTATTAAAGCATAGTTTAAAATTCATACGTGAAAAAATGCGAGGAAAAAAATGATCATAAAAAACATGATAATTATCAAAAAAAGACCTGTAACTGTAAGCCTCAGTTAGTATACGCAGTTCATACAATTTTAGTAATTATTACTAGGGTGAAGGTAGTAAGATGAGGGGAGATTTTTAAAAATCCAAATTATAGCTATTTTACCCTTTTTGATATAAGATATAGATAATAATCTGGAATCAAATAAAAGTTAATATAAAAATAATATAATGCCCAAAAGAAATCATGAAATAAAAGCATTAAAACCAACTGCTTATTTTAAAAGTTTAAATTATAAAAAGTATATATATATATATATATAAATGTTACTGTGTTTATTATGAAATAAAATTATTATTATTATTGTAAAAATATATGTAATATTCACTAATTATGGTCTATAATGGAAGGCAATTAATAATGACTTACTGGGATCAATTTAAGCCGAGAACAGTTCGGCATTTCTTGTTTTTATTATTTTATCGCCGGCGGCCACTGAAAAAAACATCAAACAAAGCCTAACCTTAAATACAAATTCTTCCATAATATTTCGTAAATACTCCACAGATACGATTAAAGTTAAACAGCTAAAAATGTCAATCATCGGCCAGTTAGCAGTGCCTGAAGAGGGCTTAGTTTATGAAGCCCATGACGTTCGCTTGAAAATAGATAAAAAAGAACTTTTGGCCGGCACTTTGTATGTCACCGAAAAGTAAGTATAATAAAATTCATACAAATTTGAAATATTGAAAATATTTACATATTTAAATTTTTAATAGTGCACTATGCTGGAAACTAAACGGCCAGGAAAGTGGTGTGTCGTTTCCATGGCCCAAAATCAGTTTGCATGCGATTGCATCTGAACCACAAAAGTGCATCTACTTTATGCTAGACTTTGCATTCATTTGGCCAGGAGTTTATGATGGTGCACGAAACGGTGATGGAGGCAGTTGCGATGAAGACGAGGATGAGGGCAATGTCGAAGGTATTGATAGGCTTGTGTTTAATGGTCCTGTAAATTGTTAATTTTGAATTCAAAAATTTTTAGACGAAGAAAGTGAAATGACCGAAATGTGGTTGATGCCTTTTGATAACCTAGATGTAGACAAGATCTACGAGGCCATGACACAATGTCAGAATCTGCATCCGGATCCGAATGACAGCCCTATGTCATCATCTGGTGATGAAGAAGACGAAGGTATGTAAGTTTGCGCCCCGTATGCATATCAACGGTTTCTCTTAAAGAATTAAATTTTATTAGGTAATTTTATGGACACGTTGGATGAAGAGGTTGGGCAAGGTGACATGAGGAACCTCAACATAGATGGTAGTGGCTTTATATTATATAGTTTTTTTATATAATTTTTCCATTTAATTTCACAGATAACCGATATGCCGACGCTGAAGAGGAATAGATTTATATACTTATAAAGTCAACCACAGTCCAATCGTGTATACAACATAAAATGATATTTTGCTATAAATTAATGCACAACAACAAATAATATAGTATTTTAAATACTAATTCTGCAAAATGAATAAATATTTCGTAAATTATGTTTTTGTTTACATTACGCAATTGCTACATTGAAACATTTATATTTATTGTATTTCTAAATATTATAAAACAATAATGTTTAATACAAATTACAAAATGTTATTACATTGTTCATCCCTACATGCCTATACAATATATATTATATATAGTCGCCTTGGTATCTGTGTGCGCGCATCGTGTTTATTTTCGATGTGTTTCATGTGTAGGTTATACAAATTACAAAACTAAATAATGTGTTTTTAATACTTTTGTTTAAAGCATATACATTTAGTATTGGGTTTTCTGTGTGGGTTTGTCTGTAACTACCCTGTAAATACATATAAAAATATCGGGTAAATAATATAGTATTTGTGTCTTGTGTGTGTAATACAAAATACATTATAGAAAAAGTACTCTCTTCGTTTGTTGTTTGTGTTATTCTAAATAAATACAAAACATTGTAAATATTATACTTTCAGATGGCAATCACAGTATATATTTTGGTTTGTGTATGTTTCTGTGTGTCTGTGCTTGTGCGAATGTAATAAGATTTACGTTCTAATGAACAATATTTTTATAGAATCAATAACATTTTTATAATTTCACACTATAATAACTACAATTATTAAATGCCTGCCATTGTAAGGTATTTTTCGGAATGTTAGGTTAATATTAAGGTGTTACATTGTTTTTTGTGTGTTTCGTTTACATGACTAGCTGTAAACACCACAAATATAGGTACATAAATATAGATTAAATACTTTTATATCGAAACAATATCAGTTTATACAATCATAAGAACATCTGTATACATATATATATTATTTTGCGTAGTTTAACGTAGTTTAGTTTATTATTTATCTTTAACATTTTTTAGATTCTCTTTAAATAGACATTTTTCACTTGTTAGTATACTTTGTTAATAGTTGCAATTGTCAACTGTAAAACAGACAATCCAATAAACTATATATATAC